>BLSH010263797.1:323308-337173 GCA_018402905.1 Glandirana rugosa
AGATTGTTACAATTATCATCTTAAACAAATGACTCGTACGTATTTCTTATTTCTTATTCATTTTTACCTACCTTTTACATCCGTTTATGGTTCTACTACGCATTCTTGTGATGAGATATATTCTCAGTGTAGACTCTTGAACTACCTCTATCGACAAATTCAGACTAACCTTTTTTTTTTTCATTTCATTCCCAGGGTTGATCACAACTCGCTTGGGCCTGACATTGCAAGCCCAGGCATGGCTTGAAAACCCACAGGCACCGTGCCTGGGCCTGGGCCTGTAAAGTTTTTAGCAAGCCCAAGCCAGGCCCCAAGACGATAAAATGAGGTGCACAACTCTTCGCGAACCCGAACGATTTTTGAAATGTCCGGGTCCGGGTCCGTGCCACGGACACCCAAAAGTTCGGTACGGACCCGAACGTTACAGTCCGGGTTCGCTCAACACTAGTTGGGACCCTTACTTTACTTTTTTTTTTTCCAATCAGACTTAAACAGCTATCTCCATCAAGTTCTCAGATGTGACTCTTATATAGAGTAGTGTTCTTACGCATCATCTTGGTATTTGCCTACATTTTCCATCCATTTTTACTTATTCTTTATTCTTTATGCATGCTCAGTAAACAAATTCTACTATTAACATTGTTAGAAAAACAAATCTTTTTCTCCCAGTTCAATCATTGTTAACCCTTTTCTATAAGTTTGCACAGTATTTTCTTCTCTCTTTCCCCTCCTTCTGACCAGGAACCAAACACCAGAGGCTGCCTACTTGATTCTATCAACTGCTGCCATCCTGGTGAACCCCACCCTCATACTGTATGACCCATCTTCCCCAGATTCTATCGAACTCAGATGCCTTGCCTCTTTTCCTATATACAAAATTTTCATTCCTTATGACCCTCTTCACCTCTTTCTTCCACTCTGCCCTACTTGGAGGTTCCACCGATAACCATTTTCTAGCAATCAGCTTTCTTGCCAGAAAAAGACATCTAATTATTGCGACCCTGCTACTTTTCCAGTTTTTATCCTTTATCAAGTATCCTAATATACATGTCTTTGGATTCATGTCCAGGCTTGATTTAAAAACGTTGTTTATTTTTTTAATGATTTCCTTCCAATATCTTTTGAGCTTGGGGCACCCGCATCGTGGGAATCCAGCATCTTGCCTCCTCCCGTACCTAAACAGTTTTTGGGGGGTTCTGTTTGCCCTATGCACAAGCATCAAATGTGACATAATTTGTGAAGGGGCCAGCGTGCATTGTGGCCCTGCTTTCAACATTAGTTTCCAGTGTTCCTCGGGTATTAACCGCAGATCACTTTCCCATCCCTTTTTACAGGGTAACTCATGGCTTCCTGATAATTGCTCCCTTATACCTTTATATATAGATGAGACCAGCCCCTTAAGGCTGCTTGCCTGGGTCACTTTCCATAGGAGAGGAGCCTCGCTCCATCCTATCGGGTTCTCCCTGAATTGTGTTCTTAGAGCGTCATTCACCTGCAGATACTTAAAGAAGGTCTGATTGGGAATATCATATTCCTCTCTCAGTTCCTGAAAAGATTTCAGTGTTGTTCTCGTGTTTAACTGAGCGAGGCTGGATAAGCCACAGCGGTCCCAGTCCCTGCATCTTTCTATTTTTCCTAATTCCGGCAGTTTCTTATTGTTCCATATTGGCGAGTGTTTCGTAAATCCTTGGTATTTCAGTATGTTTTTGACTGTCTTCCAAATCTTCCCCACCATCTGGTCGCGAATATACTCGGAAGAGAGTCTGCCTCCAGGGCCTCTATCAGTGTATTGTGTCCTGACCCCTCTTTCATTATTTCCCCTATGGAGTTCCATTTATTTAGATGTTGCATCTGTGCTGCTAAAAAGTAGCACCATGGGTGCGGAACCTCCACGCCTCCCCTTGCCCTGGATAACTGCAGTGTATATAGCCTTACTCTTGGTTGTCCGCCTTTCCATATTAAATCCCTAAATACACTATCTAACTTCCGGAACCAATGTTTATTTATCCATACTGGGGTATTATGTAGCACATACATCAGTTGTGGCATCCAGATCATTTTTTATCAGATTACATCTCCCCACTACTGATAAGGGTAAGCGTCTCTACACCTTCCCCTTTTCTTTAAATTTATCTATTAACGGGACCAAGTTGTTCTCTAAGTAATCCTTTGGGTTTTTAGTTAAGTACACTCCTAAATATTTCAATTTGTCCACCACCTTCAATTTTTCCGCTTCTAATGGCAGCTATGCCTCAAGTTGGTCTATGGGCATCAACGTTGATTTTTCCCAATTAACTTTCAACCCAGATATCCGTCCGAAACGTTTGACTATTTTCATTGTTGCCATCAGAGACCCACCTGTGTCACCCAAGAACAACAATGCGTCATCTGCATATAAAGCCAGCCTCTCCTCAACGCCTGGTCTTTGGAAGCCCTGGATTTCAGTTGACGCTCTTATAGCTATCGCAAGTGGTTCTATAGCCAGCACAAAAAGCATGGGAGACAAAGGACATGTTTCTGAGCAGCTGTTATTTATTTTAATTTTCGCTCTGGGGCAGCTGTACAGCAGTTTGACCCATCGCACAAAATTAGGACCCATTTGGAATGCAGCCAAGGCCCCCCACAGGTAGTCCCACTCTAGGCTGTCAAAGGCCTTGGCCACATCCAGGGCCAGCACAGCCCTCGTGCCCCCGTTTAGCCCTGCGACCTGAAGGTTCATAAATGCTTTTCTAATATTCCTACTTGTTGATCTGTTAGGGATAAACCCTGCCTGGTCTGGATGTATAATTCTTTGAATATTTTTTTGCAGCCTAGGCGCTAGAATTTTTGCTAATATTTTTATGTCCGTATCTAGTAAAGTTATTGGGTGATACAAGGCCGGGTCCAGCAAATCCTTGCCTTCCTTCAGTAGTACTGTAATGGTTGAGTCGCTCATGGATCTGGGCAGGGTCCTCTCTCAAACGCTTCATTAAGCATCAACAATAACTCTGGGAGTAGTATTTCCCCATATTTTTTATAAACCTCTGTTGGAAGACCATCTGGTCCTGGTGTTTTTGATTAGTTAAGGCCATTACTGCCTGTCTAATCTCTTCTGGTAAAATGGGGGTGTCCAGGAGCTTCCTGTCCTCCTCAGTTAAACCTGGTATACTTAGACCTCCTAAAAAATCCTGTAGCTCCCCTTCCCCCCCCCCCCCACACCTTGGGAGCTATACAACTGCTTATAGTATTCCTTAAAGAGATCTGAGATCTCTTGGGGATGTGACGTGATCTTGCCTTTACAGTTCTTTAACGCGGCGATAGTTGGTTGTCAGGTATTGGCCCTCGCTATCCGCGACAGCAGAGAGCCTACCCTTTCCCCTTCTGAGTAATGACTCTGTCTCAGAAAGAGTTGTTTATTCTCTGCTTTTGTTAACAATATTTCTTTATATGCCTGTTGCGCTCCCTCCCATCCTTGAAATGTTTCTGGAGTAGGGTTTCTTAGATATTGTCTCTCCCCTTCTAATATTTTGTTCATGCTTACTCTCTCCCATTCTTTGGACTGTTTTTTTGTTTTAACAATCCGTTGTAGAAAAAGGCCCCTCAGATAGGCTTTCAAGGTGTCCCGGACTGTTCCCACTGCTGCTGAGCCTCTGTTGATATACATAAATTATTTTAGCTGAGATATTAAATCCTTTTCCTCTCCTATTACCTCTAGCCAAAAGGGGTTGACTTTCCACTCCCCTCTCCTATTACTATTTCCTTGACCAAGCACCACTACCAGGGGGAGTGGTCCGACAGCCCCCTCGGTTGATACTCCACCTTCTCTACCCAAAAGGGTAGTGCCTCATTTCCCAGCAACATATCAGCCCTAGACAGGGTAGTGTGAGTCCTAGAGTAACAGGAGTATTGTTGGATCCCTGGGTTTCTTACCCTCCATACATCCACTAGGCCCAGTTCGCTAGCTATTCTGTTAAGTGTCCTTCCTACCCCCAACCCTGCTGGATTCCTATCTAATTTTGCATCCATGACCATATTAAAATCGCCCACTATCATTATCGGGATGCCTGGTTTATCAGAGACAAACTTCATCAGTTGGTATAGTATTTCCGCATCAAAGGGGGGGGGGGGGGATGTACACAATGGCCATTACACACCTTAACCCTCCCATCGTACAATGCAGAAAAACATACCGGCCCTTTTCATCTATAGAGCTCTGTCTAGAAAGCCAACCCCGTTCTTACCAAAACACTCACCCCTTTAGAGTACGACGAGCACACTGAGTGGTATTGGGTTTGAAAGTTCTTCCTCTTTAAATAAGACAGAGTTTCCCTCGTGAGGTGGGTCTCCTGCAGACAGAGCACCCCTGTCTGGTATGTAGTCACTGCAGCGAACATTGCGGCCCTTTTTATAGGGTCCCCAAGTCCTCTAACATTCCAAGAGCATACCCTAACCTTCCCATCCTGCATTTACTTGAGTCCAGAATATAAAGCACCTTTCTTTCCTTCCTCCCTAGCTCTGCTACCCTCCTCCTCTCATCCCTCCCAGAGCATGTATCCCCTTCTATATGGTTCCCCTTATTCTCTATTTGTTTCACCCATGTTACTAACCCTACAAATATTCTTATTACAATCCATGTGCTTAACGTGGTTAACGTGATTGAAGATACTAACATTACAAGTCCATTTCTCATTCCCCCTCCCCCCCTCCCTCCCCACACTCCCTCCCCCTCTCCCTCCCACTCAACAATTTATGCTTTATTCTTGTGTTTTTGTACCCATGTTTTCCATTCCAAACCCTCCCCCACACGACCGTACAGCGCATGAGATCCCTTATCTTTTTGCAAAACCCACTGAAAAAACATACAACGTGATAGCTGATAAGCAAAGCAATCCCATTCCACCAGTATGACAAAAAACAATTGTACTCCCCACCTCCCTTCCCCAATTCTCACCCTTCCTGGGCTCTCTCGGGGGGTCCTAATAATGAACCCTTCCTGCAAGGAGTGCGGCCCCCCCCTCGCCAGAGGGGAGAGAGTGGTGGAGATAACCCCGCGTGTGTCGTGCTCATCACTATCTTTCAAAACCCCTCTCCTCAGTGCCCCCCCGCCTAAGCAGGCGTTACTTATAACCATTTTCTTTCCCTCCCTTCTCAAAAAAAAAAAAAAACTAAGCTTCACTCCATTTTTGCTACTTGTTACTTATTCAAGATCCTTCTCTCATTTTTCTCCAGCCATGTCATTGCTTCCTCTGGGTTATTAAAAAAAAAGGTTTCCCCCAGTGCGGCCACCCTCGATTTTGAGGGGTACAGCATGGCATATTTGACCTTTAGCTGTTGCAATTTCTTCTTTATGTCCGAGAACCTAGCCCTCTTTTTCTGGATCTCTGGGGAGAAGTCAGAGAAGAAAAGGATTCTAGACCCATTAAACAGTATTTCCCTCCTTTCTCTCGCCTTTCGCAGTATAGTCTCTTTATCCTGGAAGAACAACATTTTTTATCAAGAATTGTCTGGGTTGGCCTCCTGGTATTGGTGCTCTAGATGGTATCCAATGCGCTCTCTCCACCGCAAAGTAAGGTGAAAAAGATGCCCTCTCAAATGTATCTATTACCCACTTTTCTGCAAACCCGACATAGTTTGGGCCCTCACAGCGCCCCGGGAGCCCAACTATTCTGAAGTTACTCCTACACATTCTGTTCTCCATATCTTCTATTTTGGCAGTGTAGATATTCATTTTTTTCCCTCATTAACTTTACTTCTTGCTTCAAAGGGTGTATATCATCCTCCAATGCATTCACCCTCCCCTCCATTGCTGCCGTTCGTTCTCTTATTTTCTGTACATCATGTCTCAGTAGGGTGAAATCCTCCTTGATCTCCCTAAGCTGTTCTGTCACATCCTGTAAGGATGTCCTACATTATTTACAGCCTGCAAAACCTCCCCCAAAGTGGGCTCTCTTTCCTCATTCACGCTCCCCTTCAAATTCAACTCCGGGGGTGGCCCCTCATTTTCCACTACTGATGTCTCTGTTATGCCTTGGCTTTTTCTTGTCGCAGCCGTCCCTACCTGATTTTTTTGTCTGCGTTACAGGCTGGTTGCTTTTAGTGAGAGTGGGATTATGCACATACTTCTCCAGTTTGGCAGCAGCTTGGTTGCCCTTTTTTGAAATCTTGACCCAAAAAGAAAAAAAAAAGGGGGCCGTGCAGATACAGCACCAACTTTTACCACTCCCAATATGAAATTTTGTACAGTAATGTGTTATGACTTGTAATGTATGGAACCACTTCAATGATGCCGTCCTCAAGTGCCAGCTACGGGAAATATAGCAAAATGGTATAAAGTGAGAGTATTGGAGCACCAGGTCTCCTATACAACAGTTCACTTCTCTTAGGCGTCTTATAGATGGCTTTCTCAAGTTCTTCTGAGAGCCAATACTAAAAGGTGTTAAAGCTTTTCTAAGTTGCTACAGATCCTATCTTGAAATACCAGGGACAGTCTGCCTGCATTACACTGTGTAAACTACAAAAAAGTGCAATAAGTCTGATGGTCAATTGACCGGGTATATATATAAAAAAAAGGAGAGTCCCAGTGTTACAACGTGTACTGCAACAGTAAATCCATTAACCAAGTAAATGCTGAGCATATCAGCCCTGTGGGGAGAATTATTTCTTCTATGCACCTACAAGCACAGGAGGTCTCTCACCTCTCCCTTAAATCTGCTCTCCCTCACCTAGCTCCCCCACTCTATGTTTGGGGGACAGGGGGAGTTGATAATCCCCTTGATGCAGTCCACTTGTCTTCCAACTTTGTCTCCCCTAAACTGTCCCGGGCACGGCACAGGACCAGGACCAGAGCCTGCGCACTCCTCCAGACCTGACAGCATTTTACCCTCGGGTATCCCAGCTGGTTGCCATTCCTCTGGCCAGCCCCTTGTCTCCCAGGGCGGCCACTGACACTCCCGGCTCCAGCCCTGTCGCTCCAGCCAGCTACTCTGCGCAGGATGGGGGAGCCTCTCACACTGCCCCATCCCTCCCGCCTTTCTCCGCTTTTACCTGTCAGGAGCTCAGCGCGTCTCTCACCCTTACGCTGCAACTCCATTAGGCTGGCTCCTGGCTCTACTAGCTGGATCAACTGCTCCGCTGGCTTGCTCGTCGGGACCTTTCTTTCCCAGATAAGGGGTGTGGCGGGGCTCTCACCCCATGCCGCTACTCAGTTCGGCTGGACTTCGGTCCGTCTCCCAGATCGACTAGCTGGATTAGCCGAGTCAGCCAGTGTTCTCCTTGCCGCGGCCCATGGATCCCGGATTCCCCGCTTCCTCTGCTTTGGCTGGTGCGGAGGAGAGGGCACACACGCAGTCGCCCATCCTCACATCCGGTCACGCCCCCCGGGACCCTTACTTTTCAATATATTTATAAATGATATAGGGTCTGGGATTAAAAGTACCATTTCAGTGTTTGCAGATGGCACCAAGCTATGCGGTGGAATAACGTCCTTACAGGATGTCTCCAACTTAAAAGCCAACCTCAATGCACTGTTTAATTGGGAACCTATGTGGCAAATGAGGTTTAATGTTGATAAATGTAAATGTATGCACTTGGGGGCTAAGAATATGCATGCATCGTACATACTAGGAGGAGTACAAGTGGGGGAATCAATGATGGAGAAGGATCTGAGGGCTCTGGTAGATCATAAGCTTAATAATACAGTGGCATACAATGCCAAGTGGTGGTTTCTAAAGTTTGCAAAATACTTTCATGTATTAACCCTCTCGCCACTGGGTCCGTACATCGTATGGACCTAACGGCAGGGGCTATTGCAGCCACCGGGATTGTCTGTGAAACTGACAGATGAAAGCGTTCGAGCGGCACCGCTGCTGCCTGATCGCTCTCACAAACCCCCGGCACCGGCTCCCCCCCTACGCACGCGCTCCTGCCATGCTTACCGGGCTCCTCTTGCCCATCTGCTGGCCTGGGACAGTCATCACGGGTGGTGACGGGGGGAGGGGAAGAAGAAAAGCGGATACACGTCCGCCCTCCTCCCCTTCTTTGTGTGACCCGGAAAGCGACATCTCTGACGTCACTTCCGGGTCAAGCTCTCCGTGTCCCCGGCTAGCTGAGCTAGGAAATAATGTAATAATGTTTTGCAATGCAATCTGCATTGCAAAACATTTAGGGGATCACAAGGGAGACATGCAGGGTCTTTTAGACCCTGTATATCTCAATAAAGAGAACCTATCACCAAAAAACATCACATAGGGGACTTTTTGTCTCCTATGTGATGAAAAAAAAAAAGTTATGTAAAAAAAAAAAATTCTAAAAGCACCTAAAACCCCCCAAAATTTAATGTAAACACAAACGTAAATGCATGCGTCGGGGCGCCTACGCGTGAAAATGTTGATTCCCATACACATGTTACATATCGCTGTGCACACCGCAGTGAGAGCAATAATTCTAACACAAGACCTCCTTCATAATGTTAAACTGATACCTATAGGGGGCTTCTGAAGCATCACCTATAGAAAATATAGGGTACTGAAGTCTGACGCCATTTCACTGGGTGCACAAAAATTTAAGGTTTGGCATGTTGGGTATCTATTTAGTCGGTGCAACTTCGTCTTTTATATTTTACCATAAATGTGGGTAATTTATTGCATTTGTTTGCCCTAAAATTCACATTAGTGTGTTTCTTACTGCAATTTGCGGTAATATCATGTGACATAAAAAATTGTAACTACCACTATTTTATTCTCTGCTTTCAGAAAATATATAATGTTTGGGGGTTTTGTGTAATCTTCAGGCCTAAAATAATTTTTAAGCATGTATGCAAAAAACGCAAAAAGGGCTCTGGCAGTGAAAGTGTTAAGAGGGGTATAGATTCCGGAGCGAGAGATATCATTTTGCCCCTGTACAAATCATTAGTGAGACCTCATCTGGAATATGCAGCTCAGTTTTGGGCACCAGTTCACAAAAAGGATATCGGGGAACTGGAGAAAGTGCAGAGAAGGGCAACCAAACTGATAACAGGCATGGAAGAGCTCAGCTATGAGGAAAGATTAGAGGAACTGAATGTATTCTCTCTTGAGAAGAAGCGATTTGGGATATGATTAACATGTATAAATCAATATAGTGAACTTGGTATAGAAGTATTCACTTTGAGATCATCACAGAGGACAAGGGGGCGCTCTTTACGTGTGGAGGAAGAGAGATTTAATCTCCAAAAATGAAAAGATTTCTTCACAGTAAGAGCTGTAAAAATGTGAAATAAACTTCAAGAACTGGTTCTGTCCAGCTCAGTAGATTGTTTCAAAAAAGGCCTGAATTGTTTTCCTAATTTCCCATAATATAATTGGATACTAATATTTTATAGGTAAAGTTGATCCAGGGAATATCCGATTGCCTGTTGGGGGATCAGGAAGGAATTTTGTCCCCTGCTGGAGCAAATTAGATCATGCTTTATTAGGGTTTTTTTGCCTTCCTCTGGATCAACTATGGGTATAGGTTAATGTATATGAAGGTTTTCTTTTTGTGTGTGTGTGTTTTTTTTCTATGTTGGTTGAACTGGGTGGACTTATGTGTTTTTTCAACCAGATTGACAAAGTATTTAGAGGAAATTCCATCTAGCAGCACTAGGATCGTTGGTTTGAATCCCAACCACAGCACTACCTGCCTGCAGTTTGCATGTTCTCCCTGTGCCTGCGTGGGTTTCCACTGGATACTCCAGTTTCCTCTCACACTCCAAAGACCTGCTGGTAGGTTAATTGGCTTCTGTATAAATTGGCCCTATTATGTATAAAATGTGAGTTAGGGACTTTATATTGTAAGCTCCTTGAGGGCAGGGACTGATGTGAATGTACAATATACAGCATCTCACAAAAGTGAGTACACCCTCACATTTTTGTAAATATTTTATTATATCTTTTCATGTGACAACTCTGAAGAAATGACACTTTGCTACAATGTAAAGTAGTGAGTGTACAGCTTGTATAACAGTGTAAATTTGCTGTCCCCTCAAAATAACTCAACACACAGACATTAATGTCTAAACCACTGACAACACAAGTGAGTACACCCCTAAGTGAAAATGTACAAATTGGGCCCAATTAGCCATTTTCCCTCCCCGGTGTCATGTGACCCGTTAGTGTTACAAGGTCTCAGGTGTGAATGGGGAGCAGGTGTGTTAAATTTGGTGTTATCGCTCTCACTCTCTCATACTGGTCACTGGAAATTCAACATGGCACCTCATGGCAAAGAACTCTCTGAGGATTTGAAAAAAAGAATTGTTGTTCTACATAAAGATGGCCTAGGCTATAAGAAGATTGCCAAGAACTTGAAACTGAGCTGCAGCATGGTGGCCAAGACCAAACAGCAGTTTAACAGGACAGGTTCCACTAAGAACAGGCTCGCCATGGTTGACCGAAGAAGTTGAGTGCACGTTCTCAGCGTCATATACAGAGGTTGTCTTTAGGAAAGATAAATGAGTGCTGCCAGCATTGCTGCAGTTTTCTGAAGACAAGCAGACTAAGGACATGGATTACTGGAACCATGTCCTGTGGTCTGATGAAACCAAGATGAACATATTTGGTTCAGATGGTGTCAACCATGTGTGGCGGCAACGAGGTGAGGAGCACAAAGACATGTGTGTCTTCCCTACAGTCAAGCTTGTTGGTGGGAGTGTCATGGTCTGGGGCTGCATGAGTGCTGCTGCCACTGGGGAGCTATAGTTCATGGCAGGAACCATGAATGCCACCATGTACTGTGACATACTGAAGCAGATCATGATCCCTTCCTTTGGAGACTGGGCCACAGGGCAGTATTCCAACATGATAACGACCCCAAACACACCTCCAAGAAGACCACTGCCTTGCTAAAGAAGCTGAGGGTAAAGGTGATGGACTGGCCAAGCATGTCTCCAGATCTAAACCCTATTGAGCATCCAAGCTATGAGTAAGCACCTACTGTAGGGTGCGAAACGCGTCAGCTGGACCTTCTGTTTGTTGTCTATATCACCCTTTGATGCAATAAAATCGTTTTTGGAAATTGGATCGTTTGAGTGCGGCTACTTCCAACCTTGTTGCTGTTACTACCTATTGAGCATCTGTGGGGAATCCTCAAATGGATGGTGGAGGAGTGCAAGGTTTCAAACATTCACCAGCTCCATGATGTCGTCATGGAGGAGTGAAGAGGACTCCAGTAGCAACCTGTGAAGCTCTGGTAAACTCCATGACCAAGAGGGTTAAGGCAGTGCTGGAAAATAATGGTGGCCACACAAAATATTGACACTTTGGCCCCAATTTGGACAATTTCACTTAGGGGTGTACTCACTTTTGTTGCCAGTGGTTTAGAAACTTATGGCTGTGTGTTGAGTTATTTTGAGGGGACAGCAAATTTACACTGTTATACAAGCTGTACACTCACTACTTTACATTGTAGCAAAGTGTCATTTCTTCAGTGTTGTCACATGAAAAGATAGAATAAAATATTTACAAAAATGAGACGGGTGTACTCACTTACTGTATGTATGTAAAGCACTGCATAAATTGACGCCGCTATATAAGTACCTGTAATAAATAAATAAATATACATTTGGTAGGGGACAGCACTGATGGTAGGGGGAATATTATGCTAACCCTACAAAGCTCCTATTTCAGCCAATTCAGTATGTGGCCCTGTCAAAACCAACTAGCTCAACAAACTTAACTAAAAAAAAAAAAAAATCAAAGAAGCCACATAGAAAATTGTGGGCCAAATAGTGACTGCATCCTATCAGGTGCAGCCACTGTTTGGGGACCCAGAAGAGGGAGTCAGCAGATGCCAGAATACAATTTGTGGCAGCAAAGCTTCCTCATAGTGGAGATGTAGAGAAATTGAAGCATGCACGGTTAACATTTTTACTGGATTCTTACCATTTTTGCCCAAGCTTGACTTAGGCTTTAAGCAGTTTTTTTTTTTTTTTACTAAAAGGATGTTTTTCTGAAACTGCATTATGTTATATAGTCAGATTGAGGTAAAGCCACTACAAACCCCTGCAATTCAAATTGAGCAAGAAATATACATAAGTGCATGCTAACAACATCTACAACAAAACACTATAAAATGTAGGCAGCTTATTTGATATGCAAATCTTTCTTGTAAAGGTTAAGCTTTGCTCAGCCCCCTCTAAACTTCTAAGCCTAGCTTTTGATCAATTAGGTCATTCACTAAAATTAAATAACCTACAGAAAGGTTTAAAAGGTAGGGGAGCATGGCCAAGCAAAATTTCCCAGAAAATGTTAAAAATTGCATGTTGTTTCCAATCACTATAACTTTAGATCTACTGATCATTTTGACATGTATTTTCAGTAAAGATGTCATTTTCTTTTATTATACAGTTAGTTTGAATCCCTCTGGTTTGTGAAAGATTTAATTGCAACAGGAAACCAAATTGCAAGCGTTTATTGGCAGAGCCCTCTTCCTCTCCTAATTTGTCTTACTGTTTCTACATTTTACTGTACAGTTGTGTGTACAGTACTTCACTGAAACATTGTATACAGTGCCTTGCAAAAGTATTCATACCCCTTGAAATTTTCCACATTTTCTCATGTTGCAACCAAAAATGTAAATGTATTTTATTGGGATTTTGGGATTTTATGTGATAGACCAACACAAACTGGCACATAATTGTGAATTAGAAGGAAAATGATGAATGGTTTTCAAATTTGTTTACAAATAAATATCTGAAAAATGTGGTGTGGATTTGTATTCAGCCCCCTTTACTCTGATACCCCTAACTAAGATCTAGAGGAACCAATTGCCTTCAGCAGTCACCTAATTAGTAAGTCCACTTGTGTGTCATTTAATCTCAGTATAAATACAGCTGTTCTGTGAAGCCCTCAGAAGTGTGCTAGAGAACCTTAGTGAACAAACAGCATCATGAAGGCAAAGGAACACAACAATCAGGTCAGGGACAAATTTGTGGAGAAGTTTAAACCAGTGAGAGGTTATAAATAGAGTTGAGCGAACCTCTGGAAGTTCGGGTTCTGCTGGTCCGTCCGAACTTCGGGACAAAGTCCGGGTCCGGACGGAACCCGAACGATCGCACGGACAAAGAACCCCATTGAAATCAATGGGGACCCAAACTTTTAGGCACAAAAATGGCTGTAACAAAGTCCTGGAAAGCCCTAGAGGGCTGCAAAAGGAAGTAAAATGGGGGTAAGGGTAGGGCAAGTGCCCTACAAAAAAATGGGTACAGGGAAATAACGTTAAATATTTTTAAAAAAATAAAAACATAAAAAAAGCAAAAATGGAGGTGAATGTGGATCATCTTCAAACTGTGTCTGAAAATGATTAATTAACGGTAGAAGCCATATAACTGTTCTAAAATCATCTTCAAACTAGGGCAAGTGCCCTACAAATAAATGGGGATAGGGAAAATAAATTAAAATCAATTAAAAAAACGGGAAGGGGGGGTGGATGTGGAGTAGGAGCCTAGAGGTTGACTAGGCCGTGACCGTGGCAGTGTAGGTGGAAGTGGCGGTGGTAGAGGAGTAGGAGGAGGTAGCCAACATGGTTTTTTTTTTGTATTGAGGCCTATTCAAAAAAAGAAGTATATGAATGGCTGTGTGAGTCCGGTCTAAATGTTTATTCTGCACAAGGTACAGACAAGTCTTGTGGGATCCATGCCTGATTCATTTTAATAAAGGTTAGCTTGTCCACATTGGATGTGGACAAACGGCTCCGCTTGTCTGTGATAACGCCCCCTGCCGTGCTAAACACACGTTCCGACAATATACTGGCTGCAGGGCAGGCCAGCACCTCCAAGGCATAAAGGGCAAGCTCAGGCCATGTGGCCAATTTGGAGACCCAGAAGTTGAATGGGGCAGACCCATCAGGCAGTACGTGTACTGTCTCTTATACAC
>BLSH010263797.1:341212-359056 GCA_018402905.1 Glandirana rugosa
TATGAGAAAGGTAAAAGCCTACTACCTAACTTGTCACGAGGCACTCTACAAGTTTCGAACCCTATAAAAAAATATTGATCACAACTCGCTTGGGCCTGACATTGTAAGCCCAGGCATGGCTTGAAAGCCCACAGGCACCGTGCCTGGGCCTGGGCCTGTAAAGTTTTTAGCAAGCCCAAGCCAGGCCCCAAGACGATAAAATGAGGTGCACAATTCTTCGACGTCCTGTCGGTTAGTTGTTCGCAAAGTGACCAAACGGGAATCTTCGGTAGTGTCGGTACGGATGATTACCGTACCGACATTAACCGGTCACGTAGTACACTGGGTCAGAGGGATCAGGTCTTAAAATGTCTCAAATCTGTCCCTCAAGCTTTCAGCTTCCTTTCCCTACACTAACCCAAGGAGCATGTGACTGCAGCACTGTGACTCCAACTTATAAAGAGACTGGGTCACATGATGCACTGGCCAATTACAGCCATGCCATTAGTAGGCATGGCTGTGATGGCTTCTAAGGGCAAACCAGTGAAACGCTTGTTGATTGGCTGTCCTGCAGCTTCTTAACACGTGGAGTAAAATAGCAGAACCCCGGACCGAACCCGAACGATTTTTGAAATGTCCGGGTCCGGGTCCGTGCCACGGACACCCGAAAGTTCGGTACGGACCCGAATGTTACAGTCCGGGTTCGCTCAACACTAGTTATAAAAAAATATCCCAAGCTTTGAACATCTCACGGAGCACTGTTCAATCCATCATCCGAAAATGGAAAGAGTATGGCACAGCTGCAAACCTACCAAGACATTGCCATCCACCTAAACTGACAGGACGGGCAAGGAGAGCATTTATCAGAGAAGCAGCTAAGAGAAGAGACCCATGGTAACTCTGGAGGGGTTGCAGAGATCCACAGCTCAGGTGAGAGAATCTGTCAACGGGACAACTATTAGTTGTGCACTCCACAAATCTGGCCTTTATGGAAGAGTGGCAAGAAGCAAACTAGGGATGAGCTGTCGGTTCGAGTTGAACGTAACGTTTGCCGAATTTAGAACATTATGGGGCGTTCGGGCCAAAATAATACATTACTAGACCGCGCAAAATGCCGCCCGCTGATTGGCCAAAGCATGCACATGACCTGCATGCTTTGGCCAATCACAGTGCCCTCTGCTGTGAGAGCCATGACTGGCTAAAAGGCAGGGTGCCTTTGGCCAATCATGTCTCAGGGGTCTCCGTCCACGCCTCTCACTATATAAGGCCACTTGAACAGTGGCCCCATGTAGTGTGTGAATGTGGAGACCGGAGGCTGGCGTTTATCTAGTTTAGCTGTATATATATACAGTGGGTACGGAAAGTATTCAGACCCCCTTACATTTTTCACTCTTTGCTATATTGCAGCCATTTGCTAAAATCATTTAAGTTCATTTATTTTCCTCATTAACCACTTACAGACCGCCAACCGCAGGTTGACGGCGACAAGGTGGCTCGATATCGCAAACCGCCGTCATATGATGGCGGCTGCGAGATCGTGCACTGTGAGCACGCGCCGCCGGAGGAGCGCTCGCGCGCTCACTGTGTTCGGGCGTGGGCCAGGGAGCGGGTGCGGTGGACTCGATCTCCACCAGCTACCCACGGTGCCCCCCCCCCCCTGCAGTGAAAGAACGGAGGTCCATGTAAGTAAACACGGATCTCCGTTCTGTGAGAGGGGGAAGGGCTGTGATCACAGCCTTCCTCTATATGGAAGCTGTGATCACTCCCCTTCCCCTGCCAGTCAAACACTAGCACAGTTAGAACACGCCCAGGGAACACAGTTAACCCTTAGAGCGCCCCCTCCAGGTTAACCCCTTCACTGCCAATGGCATTTACACAGTAATCAGTGCATTTTTATACCACTGATCGCTGTATAAATGCCAATGGTCCCAAAAAAGTGTCAAAATGGTCCGACATGTCCGCCGCAATATCGCAGTACCGCTAAAAATCGCAGATCGCCGACATTACTAGTAAAAAATAAAAAATAAATAAAAACCCCAGAAATTAATTCTCACCATCCGTAAACTTTTGCGCAAACCAATCAATAAACGCTGATTGCGATTTTTTTTAATCACAAATATGAGGAAGAATATAAATTGGCCAAAATCGTTGAAAAAAAATGTTTTTTTATATATTTTTTTGGGATTTGTATTTTAGCAAAAAGTAAGAAATTTGTTTTTTTTTCCAAAATTGTCGCTCTGCTTTTGTTCATAGCGGGGATCCGAAATGATGCAACAGTGATCAAATACCACCAAATGAAAGCTCTATTTGTGGGAAAAAAAGGACGTAAATTTAGTTTGGGTACAACGTCGCACGACCGCGCAATTGTCAGTTAGAGTGACGCAGTGCCGAATCGCAAAAAGTGCTCTGGTCCTAAAGAGGGAAATCCTTCCAGGGCTGAAGTGGTTAATGTACACACAGCACCCCATATTGACAGAAAAACACAGAATTGTTGACATTTTTGCAGATTTATTAAAAAAGAAAAACTGAAATATCACATGGTCCTAAGTATTCAGACCCTTTGCTGTGACACTCATATATTTAACTCAGGTGCTGTCCATTTCTTCTGATCATCCTTGAGATGGTTCTACACCTTCATTTGAGTCCAGCTGTGTTTGATTATACTGATTGGACTTGATTAGGAAAGCCACACACCTGTCTATATAAGACCTTACAGCTCACAGTGCATGTCAGAGCAAATGGGAATCATGAGGTCAAAGGAACTGCCTGAAGAGCTAAGAGACAGAATTGTGGCAAGGCACAGATCTGGCCAAGGTTACAAAAAAAATTCTGCTGCACTTAAGGTTCCTAAGAGCACAGTGGCCTCCATAATCCTTAAATGGAAGACGTTTGCGATGACCAGAACCCTTCCTAGAGCTGGCCGTCCGGTCAAACTGAGCTATCGGGGGAGAAGAACCCAAAGATCACTGTGGCTGAGCTCCAGAGATGCAGTCGGGAGATGGGAGTAAGTTGTAGAAAGTCAACCATCACTGCAGCCCTCCACCAGTCTTTATGGCAGAATGGCCAGACGGAAGCCTCTCCTCAGTGCAAGACACATGAAAGCCTGCATGGAGTTTGCTGAAAAACACCTGAAGGACTCCAAGACGGTGAGAAATAAGATTCTCTGAGCTGATGAGACCAAGATAGAACTTTTTGGCCTTAATTCTAAGCGGTATGTGTGGCGAAAACCAGGCACTGCTCATCACCTGTCCAATACATTCCCAACAGTGAAGCATGGTGGTGGCAGCATCATGCTGTGGGGGTGTTTTTCAGCTGCAGGGACAGGATGACTGGTTGCAATCGAGGGACAGATGAACAGGGATATCCTGGACGAAAACCTTCTCCAGAGTGCTCAGGACCTCAGATTGGGCCAAAGGTTTACATTCCAACAAGACAATGACCCTAAGCACACAGCTAAATTAAGGAAGGAGTGGCTTCACAACAACTCCGTGACTGTTCTTGAATGGCCCAGCCAGAGCCCTGACTTAAACCCAATTGAGCATCTCTGGAGAAACCTAAAAATGGCTGTCCACCAACTAATATGGCTCCATGCGGCTGAAACAGGGTTTTCCCACACAATTTGAAGATGATTTTAGAACACTAATATGGCTTCATGTGGCTGAAACAGGGTTTCCCCACACAATTTGAAGATGATTTTAGAACACTAATATGGCTTCATGCGGCTGAAACAGGGTTTTCCCCACACACTGTGAAGATGATTTTAGAACACTAATATGGCTTCATGCGGCTGAAACAGGGTTTTCCCACACACTGTGAAGATGATTTTAGAACACTAATATGGCTCCATGCGGCTGAAACAGGGTTTTCCCACACACTTTGAAGATGATTTTAGAACAATAATCTTTCCCTTAAAGCAACAGCTGGAGGCTTTCCCTGTACAACTTGGAGATGATTTTAGAATCTAAAATCATCTCCTAGTTCTATAGGGAGAGGTTCCTACTATTGCTTAAAGATTTATTGTTTCTTGCGCAAAATTAAAAAGTGCATCTACATTGCTGGTTTAAAAAAACAATTCCAAAAATAAAAAAAACAGTGTTGGCTACCTCCTCCACCGACACTTTCACCGCCTCCTCAACCTCCAACTCCACATCCACCTCCATTTTTTATTTTTTTATGTGATTTTAGTTTAAAAATTATTTTAAGTTATTTCCCTATCCCCATTTCTTTGTAGGGCACTTGTCCGACCCTTACCCCCATTTTCCTACCTTTTGCAGACCTCTAGGACTTTCCAGGACTTTGTTACAGCCATTTTTGTGCCTAAAAGTTTGGGTCCCCATTGATTTCAATGGGGTTCGGGGTCCGGGTCAAAGTTCGGGTCAAGTCCGGACCCGAAGTTCGGCCGAACCAGCAGAACCCGAACTTCCAGAGGTTCGATCAACTCTAGTAGTGTGCACACCCATATACAGATCTACCCATAATGCTTCAGACTCATCACACTCTCCATCAACTAGGTCCTCTTTCACACTCGCTTTGAGATCACTTCTCACATAGAGACAGACACCACCACCCCTCCGTTTTACCCTGTCTTTCCAAAAGAGAGCAAAGCCAGGAATATTAATAGCCCAGTCATGTGAAGAATGAAGACAAGATTCAGCAATGCCAATTAAATCCTAGTTCTCCACGTGCACCAGAGCTTCCAACTCACCTATTTTGCTTGGCAGACTTCTGGCATTGGTGAACAAACACTTTAATTCACTGTCACGTTTTGCACATGTATATTTTAATACAAACAGTACCATTTCCAATGGTTGATTGTAACATGGGAACCTTCATATCATCTTCCATAGCCCTCCCCCCCATCTTTCCCCATTCCATCCACCAAAAGGGGCTGACCCCTTTGTGACCTGTCTACCCCATTATAATCTAATTCACCCTCCCCTCTCAATCCTAGTTTAAATAATCCTCCAGCCTCCCCATAAACCTCTCCCCCAGCACAACAGACCCCCTTCCATTTAGGTGCAAACCATCTTTAGCATATAGGTTGTACCCCAATGAAAAGACAGCCCAGTGCTCTAAAAATCCAAAGCCCCCCTCCTTACACCAGGTCTTTAGCCATGCATTCAGGGCTCTAATCTCCCCCTGCCGTTCCTGTGTTGTGCATGGCACAGGTCCTTCCCTTCAACTTGCAATCAAATTCTTTAAATTGGTTCTTACGGAGCCTCCACCTTCCATATAATCTGTTATTAGGTCCAGCGTGGACCAAGACAGCTGGATCATGCCCAGCCCCTCCCACTGATTTATCCATGTCCACCACATGCCAAACCCTGGCACCAGGGAGACAGCAAAACGTTCGGTCGAGGTGATCCTAGCGACAAATTATTCTATCAGTACTTCTGATTATAGAATCCCCAATTACCACCAACTGTCTAGGCCTACCTGCACTACCCTTACCACCCCTACTAGGTGGGCTGCTCTCCCAGCTGTTAGGGGTAGCAGTGACATCTAGGGCTGCCACCTCTGAGTTTGCCACCTCCACATCTTCACTCAACTTGGCAAATCTGTTAGGGTGCTCAAACCCAGGGCTGGCCTTCCTTTTCTTTGAGCCCCTACCACTCCCTCTAATTGTATTAACCCATCTACCTACCTTATAATCCTGACTAACCCCTACACCCTCCCCATTAACCCTACTAGCCACCTGCTCAGTGAGCAGAGGACCCCTTTCAAGGTTGTCAGTGCTGCCTAGTGTTGAAATTTGCTCCTCCAGATCTCTAATGCGAGCTTCTAGAAGGGCAACCTGCTCACATCTGTTGCAGCGGTATCCATCCTGGAGCTGTTATTCCATTGTTGCATACATGCGGCACACTGTGCACTGTACAAAACCTTCAATCTTGCTAGCACACATTTTCCCAGATACAACAACACTATTAACAGGAAATTTCAGATGTTAATTACAGGTTTGAAGAATCCTGTTATAATCTCCTGTTTTAAACTCTGGTTTTTAACTCACCACTTAGTCAAGTTACATTTTGTCAGAGTCCCAGCAAGCAAAAAGATGACAAGCTCAAGGATGAGCAAGCTCAGTGTATACTATATGTACCGTTCATTCAGTGTATAGTATATAAAGTCTGTTCAGGCAGTGTAAGAATATATATACAGTATCTCACCAAAGTGAGTACACCCCTCACATTTTTGTAAATATTTTATTATATCTTTTAATGTGACAGTATGGAAGAAATTACACGTTGCTACAATGTTATGTAATGAGTGTACAGCTTGTAAAACAGTGTAAATTTGCTGTCCCCTCAATATAACTTAACACATAGCCATTCATATCTAAATCACTGGCAACAAAAGTGAGTATACCCCTAAGTGAAAATGTCAAAATTGGGCCCAATTAGCCATTTTCCCTCCCCGGTGTCATGTGACTCATTAGCGTTACAAGCTCTCAGGTGTGAATGGGGAGCAGGTGTGTTAAATTTGGTGTTATCGCTCTCACTCTCTCCTACTGGTCACTGGAAGTTCAACATGATACCTCATGGCAAAGAACTCTCTGAGGATCTGAAAAAAAGAATTGTTGCTCTACATAAAGATGGCTTAGGCTATAAGAGGATTGCCAAGACCCTGAAACTGAGCTGCAGCACAGTGGCCAAGACCATACAGTGGTTTAACAGGAGCGGTTCCACTCAGAACAGACCTCGCCATGGTAGACCAAAGGAGTTAAGTGGACTGCTCTGCGTCATATTCAGAGATTGTCTTTGGGAAATAGATGTATGAGTGCTGCCAGCATTGCTGCAGAGGTTGAAGGGGTGAGGGGTCAGCCTGTCAGTGCTCAGACCATATGCCGCACACTGCATCAAATTGGTCTGCATGGCTGTCGTCCCAGAAGGAAGTCTCTTCTAAAGATGATGCACAAGAAAGCCCGCAAACAGTTTGCTGAAGACAAGCAGACTAAAAACATGTTCTGCAGTTTGATGAGACCAAGATAAACTTATTTGGTTCAGATGGTGTCAAGTGTGTGTGGTGGCAACCAGTTGAGGAGTACAAAGACAAGTGTGTCTTTCCTACAGTCAAGCATAGTGGTGGGAGTGTCATGGTCTGGGTCTGGGGCGGCACTGGGGAGCTACAGTTCATTTAGGGAACTATGAATGCCAACATGTACTGTGACATACTGAAGCAGAGCATGATCCCCTCCCTTCAGAGACTGGGTCACAGGGCAGCATCCCAACATGATAATGACCCCAAACCCACCTCCAAGTTGATCACTGCATTGCTAAGGAAGCTGAGGGTAAAGGTGATGGACTGGCCAAGCATGTCTCCAGACCTAAACCCTATTGAGCATCTGTGGGGAATCCTCAAAGAGGAGGTGGAGGAGAGTGAGGTCTTTAGCATCCACCAGCTTTGTGATGCCATCATGGAGGAGTGGAAGAAGACTCCAGTGGCAACCTGTGAAGCTCTGGTGAACTCTATGCCCAAGAGGGTTAAGACAGTGCTGAAAAATAATGGTGACCACACATAATATTGACACTTTGGGCCCAATTTGGACATTTTTGCTTAGGGGTGTACTCACTTTTGTTGCCAGCGGTTTAGACATGAATGGCTGTGTGTTGAGTTATTTTGAGGGGACAGCAAATTTACACTGTTATACAAGCTGTACACTCACTACTTTACACTGAAGCAAAGTGGCCTTTCTCCAGTGTTGTCTCATGAAAAGATAAAATGAAATATTTACAAAAATGTGAGGGGTGTACTCACTTTTGTGAGATACTATATATATATATATATATATATATATATATATATATATATACAGTATATAATATATATAGAGTTGAGCGAACACCTGGATGTTCGGGTTCGGCGGGTTCCGCTTCGCGGAAACGTTCGGGTTCGGTACCGAACGTTACCCGAACCTCATTGAAGTCAATGGGGACCCAAACTTTTCGGCACAAAAATGGCTGTAAAAAAGTCCTGGAAAGTGCTAGAGGGCTGCAAAAGGAATAAAAATGGGAGATCTTATTAGATCTGCAATCTGTCCCTCAAGGCAGTAGTAATCTCTACCTAGTCCAGTATCAGATCGTTCTGTAATCAGATCGTTCTGTAATGCAGGATGAGAGAACGTTCTGTAATCAGATCATTCTGTAATGCAGGATGAGATGTTATTAGATTTGCAATCTGTCCCTCAAAGCAGTAGTAGTAATCTCTACCTAGTTATTAGATCTGCAATCTGTTCCTCACAGCAGTAGTAGTAATCTCTACCTAGTTATTAGATCTGCAATCTGTCCCTCACAATCTGTCCCTCACAGCGCCGGCAGCATCCTCTCCCTACACTAACCTGAGAGCATGTGACATGCAGCACTGTGACTCCAGCCTCATATAGAGGCTGGGTCACATGATGCACTGGCCAATCACAGCCATGCCATTAGTAGGCATGGCTGTGATGGCTTCTAGGGAAAACCAGTGAAACGCTTGTTGATTGGCTGCCCTGCAGCTATTCAACATGCGTGATAAAATACCAGAACCCAGACTTTTTCTCAAACATTCGGGTTCGGGACACGGACACCCGAAAGTTCAGTACAGACCCGAAATATATATTTCGGGTTCGCTCAACTCTAAATATATATATACATATATATATATATATATATATATATATATATATATATATATATATATATATATAGATAGATATATATGCTGCATTCAGGCAAGATTACATATACAGTGCATTTGGGGGTGTACAGTATATAATAAAGCTTAGTGCGTTGTTGAAAAAAATCCCCATCATGTACAGAAGGCCACCAAGGAGAGGCAGACGCTCCCAGGCCACTAAAAAAGGGTAAGCAGCCTGTGTGTCTACAGAGAAAAATGGTGGTGGTGGACTTGGTGCATCCTCTGCAGGCGGGTCATGCTTGTCCTTTTTTTCTGCTGTTGGCCGTGTTATTGAGTCACAACATGCAGAAGAGTTTGTGGATTGGATAACTAAGCCATCCTCATCCTCTGTCACCCAGGCTCATATTAGTTTGTCTTCCAATGCAAAAGCGGCCTATTCCACCCGCTCCTTGTCAACAGTTACTCCTAGTCCTACCATCATACGCAGAGGTGTCACCAGAATTATTCAACCATAGTGTCGGTTACATGCTGATGGAGGATTCTCAGCAATTTGAAGGCTCCGATGTTGGTTCCCAGGTTGAGGAAGTGAGTAACGTGAGCCTAGATAGAGGGGGTGCCACAGAAGGACATGAAACTAGCAGTCATGTTCCCCCAGCTGCAGCATACTGCCAGGTTTTCTCCAGTGATGAGGAGGGAGGGGATGATGAGGACACTGACTTTACTTGGGTGCCTGAGAGAGGAGAGGAGGAAAGTGAGGAGGAGGCACAACTCCAAAGGGGCAGATGTCCTCCAGGGGCCAGCTTAAGGGCAGTCACCCTATGTGTCTGTATGTCTGAAGCAGATCAAGTGTGGCCAGAACAGCAAGCGCTTGGGCACTGCATGCTTGACAAGACATATGACAACCTGCCATGCAGTCCATGGGCAACAGCACCTCATAGACCCACATCATAAAACAAGGCAGACGTCTCCTTGCTCCTCATCTGTGACCTCAAACCCTACTATACCTCCAGTCCTCTCAAAAGCATGCACTGAGAGGAATGGTCTAGCAATGGGTGCCACAAGTACTTGCAGTCATTCTGCTAACAGTATACCACCAGTTGATGTCAGCAGGCAAATTTCCCTACCCCAGTTGCTGAACCGTAAAAAAAAATGCTGTCCCAGCCATCCCCATGCTCAACGTTTAAATGCTTGCTTGGGCATATTGCTAGCATTCGAACTGCTGCCTTTTCAGCTGGTAGACTCTGCCCCCTTTCGTGTATTTGTGGAATGTGTTGTACCACAATGGCAGGTTCTGAAAAGACATTTCTTTTCACGTAAGGCCATTCCAGCGCTCTACTGTCATGTGGAAGGGAATGTTTTGTCCTTCTTGGGCAGGGCAGTCAGCTACAAAGTACATATTACCTCTGATTCATGGTCCAGCAGACGTGGTCAGGGATGTTACCTTTCCTTCATGGCGCACTGGGTAACTCTGCTGGCAGCTGGGAAGGATGCAGGACAGGGTTCAGTGCTGGAGCTAGTTCCGTCACCACGCCTCCAAAAAATGGTGCTTTTTCTGCCACATCAGTTTCCTCCACCCCCTCCTCTTCTTCTTCCTCTGTGGCCTTTTCTGCAGCAGTGTCCTCTGAACCAGCAATGCTCGCAAAGCGTTCTAGGGGCTACGCAAACAGTCAGGCTAAAAGATGCCATGCGGTGCTTGAGTTGTTGAGTTTGTCTGCTTAGGGGCAGGAGCCACACAGGGGCAGAGATTCTGTCAGCTCTGTGGGGACAGGCTCAGAGGTGGTTGCTGCCATGTCAGCTTGAGCCAGGAATGGTTGTATGTGAAAATGGCACCAACCTTCTCTCTGCCCCCCCGACAGGGACACTTCACACATGTTCCATGCTTGGCACACAATCTGAATTTGGTAGCGTTTCTTGACCAGGTGTCCAGGCTTAACAAATATTCTGAGGCAGGCCAGAAAAGTCTGTGGTCATTTTTGCCGGTCATACAATGCCAGTGCTCAGCTGACTGACATTCAGCGGGAATTGAACCTGCCCACCAATCGCCACATTTGTGACATGCCCACCAGGTGGGACTCAACATTGGCAATGTTGCAGCAGCTGCACGCACAACAGAGGGCCATCAATGAGTACTTCTGTGAGTATGGCACCAAGACAGGCTCAGGGGAGCTTGTTTTTGTTTTTTTTTGCCACACCAGTGGCTACTGATCAAGGATGCATGCACGACATGTCCTGTCACCATTTGAGGAGGCCACAAGGATGGAGAGCAGCGACAATGCATGCACCAGTGACACAGTCCCTCTAGTCTTCCTGCTGGAGCACATGCCTCGTGGAATCATGGACAGGACACTTGAGGCAGAACAGAGGGAGGAAGAGGAGAACTTCCTTTCCTCTCAAGGCCCCCTTTATGCAGATAGCATTCCTGCAAGGACACCAAACACAAAGGAAGAAGAGGAGGAGGATGATTATGTCGGCATGGATGTAGAAAATAACATGGAGCAGTCTTCAAGGGATGGTTTTCAGTCACCAGAAACCCAAGGAGTTGTACGTGGCTGGGAGGAGGCAGTTCCAGACAATTTCTTCCTCAGTGACCCAGAGGACTGCTCAAACTTACTCTGCATGGCCTCCCTGATTCTGCAAAGCCTGCAAAAAGACCCCAGGGTTTGTGGTATCAAGGAGAGGGATCATTACTGGGTGGCAACCCTTCTTGATCCACATTACAAAGGTAAAGTTGCAGAGCTCACCCTGCCTTCGAAGAGGGAGCAGAGGATGAAACAACTTCAGGATAGCTTGAAAAAAAGTTTGTGCAACGCCTTTCCAGACCCCCTGGGAGGTTACCTTTTGCTGCTGCTGGACAAAGTGTTTCTGAGGCTTCCTTCAGTCAGAGGAAGAGCGGTGGAGAAGGTGGCCGGCTAGGTGCAAGAGCAGACTTGGAGACATTTTCAACTGAGCATCCACTGAGTTACTGGGTCTTGAGGATGGACCACTGGCCGGGAACTTGCCCCATAAGCAATTGTGCTGCTGGAGGGTTCGTAACAGATCAAAGACTGCGCCTGTCCACAGACTCTGTTAATAGCCTCACATTTAAAAAAATGAATCAGTCCTGGATCAGCAGCTATCAAGCCCCTGATGCTGATGCAACTGATTGAATTTGCTAGGGATCTGGGATCCCTTGGAGACTGCTTATGCTGCCTATCCTATTCCTTCTGTCCTAAATCCTGGTGATGCTAGCTTCCAACAATATTTTGTGTTTAGGGCACCACCAACACCCAATTAACAGCAGGACCCATTCCTGCACTCCCAACAAGTGTAACTGTGAGGCGTTACAGTGTTCTGCCACCACCAACACCCAAGGCCCAATTTTTCAGCACCTGTTTTACAGGGGCATGTCATTACAATGTTTAAAATAAATTACAATTGCAGGGCCTGTTCCTGCTTCCAATGAGAGTAACTTCTAGGTGTTACAGTGTTCTGCCCTCACCAACACCCAAGGCCAAATTTTTCTGCACCTGTTTGACTGGGGCATGTCATTACAATTTTATAGAGTGCAGTCCCCGTAGGATATAGTCAGCATTAATGGGAAGATGGATGGAGCCAAATACAGGGCAATCTTAGAAGAAAACCTGTTAGAGTCTGCAAAAGACTGGGGCGGAGGTTCACCTTCCAGCAAGACAATGATCCTAAACATACAGCCAGAGCTACAATGGAATGGTTTAGATCAAAACATATTCATCTGTTAGAATGGCCCAGTCAGGGTCCAGACCAAAATTCAATTGAGAATCTGTAGCAAGACTTGAAAATTGCTGTTAACAGATGCTCTCAATCCAATCTAACAGCTTGAGCTATTTTGCAAAGAAGAATGGTCGAAAATGTCACTCAAAGCTGGTAGAGACATACCCAAAAAGACAAAGTATTGACTCAGGGGGCTGAATACAAATGCACGCCACACTTTTCATATATTTATTTGTAAAAAAAATTGAAAACCATTTATAATTTTCCTACATCTTCACAATTATGTGCTACTTTTTGTTGGTCTATCACATAAAATCCCAATAAAATACATTTACGTTTTTGGTTGTAACATGACAAAATGTGGACAATTTCAAGGGGTATGAATACTTTTTCAAGGCGCTGTATACAGTACTTGGATAGCTAATGCGTGTAATAGACTTCCAGCAGAGGTAGTGAGTCTGAATAAACATAGCATAAGCATAGATCTATACTCACGCAAAAAAGTCAAATATATATATATTTTTTCTCTTTCTTTTTTTTTTTACTTTTTAGTGATTTTTTTTTATTGAGGTCCACAACATGTACATAGCTCATTAACGAGGCATGCAGGCCAATGACATAGCACAATTTAAAAGTAGCTGCTGTAGATAAAACAATACAAAAAGATTTAACCAGTAATTAACTCTATGCCTCAAATGTAATCCTGACTGGTGTGTAAATTATGAATGAAAATTGAAAGAAAAGTAAAGAGAGTAAAAAGATGATGAGAAGAGAGGGAGAATGATAACAAAGTGTGGGAAGGAATTGGAGGGAGGGAGTGAGCATCGCAGAAGATTACATGGTTGCCCGTCAACGTCAGAGAAATTGAGTAGCCATTCACAGATTCAGAAAACAGTGATCGAAGTCTGAGGGCATGAATTTCGAGATCCAAGGATCCCAGGTTTTGTGGAAAGTACACATGTCATCGGTAATTTTGGCAGTTAGCTTGTCATTAGAAAGCATCCAGTGTATCTTAGACTTCACTGCTTCCAGTGATAAGGAGTTTGTTAGCCATGTTCTGGCTATACTTTGGTGGCTGTGAGCATATGGATCATAAGTCTAAATCTGCATTTACAGAATTAATCTAGTTTCAGATGCTAATGCCATGCTTGGTGTCAATAGAATGTCAGTCTCTAGGAGTATACCCAATATATCATAGACCTGGGTCCATAGAGCTTGAACAATGGGGCAGGTCCACCATATGTGAGCAGAACTGCTTGGTTCCGAGCAGCCCCAGCAGGCATGATATGCAACTCGAGTCAGAATTAAGTAATTTTTTTTTTTTTGCAAGAGCATTGCATATCCTTTTGCACCTTTTGTAAGTTATTCTGAAAGTATGTGAAATATCTGTGTTGCTCTTACCTAAGACACATATATTCGTGCATTTTTACTCAAGATGGATCAAGGTATCTCTCGTGAAATATTTTTTTTATTTTATTCGTTTATTCATTTCTGTCTATGTATCACTGTAGGGATTTACCTTCCTGTCCCATCGACACAACTGGATGTAGGAAGAACTCTCTCTAAAGTCAGGGAAATCCTCTTTTAGACAATTGTCACACCAACAAGTGTCCTCAATGGAAGACTCCCCTCTACTCCTGGTATACACTCCAAATTTTGGGTTTCCTTTATTTTAGTCCTAAAACAATGGTTACCAGGGAAAATAGTGACACAGACGGGCATGAAAACTTGACAAGATAGATAACCTATCTGTACTCTATCTATCCCCCTCTCCCATTTAGGTACTGTCTTTAGACACACTTTAAATGCACATCACAAATACTTGATGGTACTTTAGAGAAAGACTTGGTCATTTCATGAGAAACAGTTGTAAGAATATGCAGCTTCCTAGAAAAAACATGGTCAGAACATTAAACGGCTGTAAGATTGCCTCTCTTCCTGAAGAGGCCCCACATGAAAGAGCTGGCAGATCGTATTGTCTTTCCAAAGATGTCTAGTCACACAACATACCAGCTGTAGGACAGGGCAAATGTCCTGAAGAAAACACCACAGCAAAATAACTAGGAATCTTTATTAATAAAGGATTACGTTTAAAAAAAAAATACAAAAACTATGTAATAAAATATATAACGGGCTAAAATGTGTCTATTAATGTTGATTTTTTTTTTACCCATTGTATTTTTAGGTTCACAGTGAACTAGAAACAGAAAAAAAAGCCATGGTTATTAGCTATATAATATATACCATGGTATGGTAAGTGTTCTTAAAGTACAAAAATAGGCAAAATGACAGGTTCCCTCTACATTTTTTCCCTTTTCTGCACTTGGACCTTTTCCCCTTCCTCCAATAATACAGCACTTGCTGTCCGAGCACTCAATGCCTCGCTGTGCTTTTAACTCGGGGCTTAGGCAGACAAACAAGGTAATGGAAATGAATACGCAATGTACATTTCAGTTGGGGAGGCATGGCAACTATCAAGAGAATCTGTCTGGAATATTCAAAGTGACAGATTCACATTTAAAAAAATGGAAAAAAAATGTGACACCTTAGCACAACTGAAGGAGCAAAAGGTGCAGACTCACTTTTTCTACATTTTAAGCGTCTTATTTTATGAAATCCAGAAACGTAAAGGATAAGTACACCTTTTGTAACATGCTACACCCATATTCAGGGTGTAACATGTTACTGTAGCACTGACACCCACACCTCCCCAATCTCCTTTGTGACAGGGAGCGGGGGATCTTCTCCCCTCACTCACTGTCACAAAAAAAAATGTTTTCTGTGAATGTGAAAACTGCAGGTACCAACATCCTTTGCGGCTGTCGGCTTGTGGTTCTCAATGAACTACCAGGGTTCTGTTGAGCTCTCTAGGTAGTTCATGGAGTTTTCTTGGCAGTGTGTAACTGCCTGCCCATACGAAGTATGAACAGACAGCTTACACGGAATGTCTGCAAGAGCTATGCAGGGCTTTTCTCTATAAAAAAACAAAAATTAACCTACTCGGTCCTAAATAAGTAATTTGAGAGTTAAATCTTCTGTTGAGGGAGCCCTCCACAAAACATCAAACACAAGAAAATCAAAAAAATTCTATGGATGTGGGTTCTACCGATCACCACTCTCCTCCAAGGATAATGGGAAAGTAACAAAGTATTGCTATAGTATGTAAAATGTACAAATTACTCAATTCCAAGCATGTATCAGCTCCCAATTGTTAAAATGCAATCAAGATCTTTATTTCATATAAGTTAAAAATATTTCATAGAGAACACATAAACATCCATTAATTAAAATCAACCTGCTGCTCTTACTCTGTCCAATTAACCTATAGTATTTGCAGGGCTCTTCCAGACATTCTGTGTAAGCTGTCTGCTCATATTTCGTATGGCAGGCAGTTTCACACTGACAGGAAAACTCAATGAATGACCTAGAGTGCTCAACAGTTAAGTTCAGAAATTAGGTTATGTGTAATAAAATGGAATAACACATGGAAGAAGTATTAAACACGCTAACTGAAATGTATTTAATACTTGGTACAAAATCCTTTGTTGGGAATGACGGCTTCAAGATGCCTCCTGTATGGAGAAACTAAGCCGCATGCATTGCTCAGGTGTGATTTTGGCCCATTCTTCTACACAAACAAAATTCTTCAAATCTTGAAGGTTCCGTGGGCCTCTTATATGAACTCTGGTCTTTAGTTCTTTCCATAGATTTTCTATTGGATTCAAGTCAGGTAATTGGCTGGGCCATTCTTTCTTTGAAACCAATTGAGAGTTTCCTCGGCTTCAGTGGCGTTTCTAGGGGAGGCCAGGGGGGTGACACCAGAACTTCATTGAGAAGGGCACTACTTTCCCCATGCTCCAGGGTGCTATGTAACCTTCCTGTCACACCTGGACAGGAGGGGAGGTGGGGCAGCATTTGCTAGAACTGATCAGCAATATTGAATCCTTCTGCAGCTGCTGAAAGCCAGCTTTTGCTCCTCTCCCTACCACCAGCTTTAAGCGGCTGCAGGTAGAAAATACAGCCCATCAGTTCTAGCAAATGCTGCCCCGCACCATATGCTCCATTCTTCCCCCGCAGCGCTGCCTCTCTCGACAACTGCTGGGGGATGTTGGCAGCCTGCTTCCAGTTGTGTTGTTCTGAACCCTTGCAACTCAGGGGTGAGGCGGGGGCAGTCCGCGGTACATCTTTCCTGGACAGCTAAGGTTTTGTGTGTAATTCCACCTGGGTCATTGACACCTGAGGAGCCACAGCACATACAGTAGGAAGTGGCTCAGTGACTGCAGGGGTGGGTGGCAATTGGACGAGATGCGGTGAGGGAAGGGTGCAGAAGTGTGCTTGGCATGTACTGAGGTGTGCTAGGAGGTATAGAAGTGTGCTGAGGGGTAAAAATGTGTAATGGGGGTGCAAGGGTCCTGGGGGATACCAAAGTATATTGGGGGGACAGAAGTGTGATTGGGCTACTAAGCACTGCTTGGGGTCCAAAAATGCACAAAGGGGTGCAGAAATGTGCTCGGGGGGCAGAGACATGTTGGGGTACATATGTTTGCTGGGGGGGTTCCAGAGGGGTGCTGTGTGGGGTCCAGTAGTGTGCTGTGTGGGGTCCACAGAGGTGTGGGGCCCAGAGTTGTGCTGTGTGGGGTCCAGAGGTGTGCTGTGTGGGGTCCCGAGGTATGCTGTGTGGGGTACAGAAATGTGGGGTCCAGAGATGTGCTTTGTGGGGTACAGAGGTGTGCTGTGTGGGGTCCACAGAGGTGTGGGATCCAGGGTCCAGAGGTGTGCTGTGTGGGGTACAGAGGTGTGCTGTGTGGGGTCCAGAGGTGTGCTGTGTGGGGTCCAGAGGTGTGCTGTGTGGAGTACAGAGGTGTGGGATCCAGAGGTGTACTGTGTGGGGTACAAAGGTGTGCTGTGTGGAATCCAGAGTTGTGTTGTGTGGGGTCCAGAGGTGAGCTGTGTGGGGTAAAGAGGTGTGGGGTTCAGAGATGTGCTGTGTGGGGTCCAGAGATGTGCTGTGTGGGGTACAGATGTGCTGGAGGGTATTGATCACTCACTGTGTTCATTAAAGTATTACTAAACCCACAACAGTAAAATCAGTCTGTTTATGTAGCATAGCATGCTTGTTATACTCACTGTGGAACTTAAGGGCTTAATCCTCTGCATTGAGTAAAAAGGCTGTTTTATCCTGTATGCATATATTGTTCCCTCCTGCACTGTCTATCTGGGGAAGACCAGCTAACACAGGCAGGGTAGCCAACCTGCACATGCTCAGTTGTGTCTTTTATGCTGGAGAGAATATTTACTTGTTCCCAGAGATTGCCAGGTCACAAAATATTGACATCACAGATGTGGGCGTGTATACAGGCTGCAGTGGAAATCTCCTCCTACTTGAACTCTCAGCACTGGAGAAACTCTGCAGGTTATCATGTGACCCGTGGTATACAGATCTTCCAAAAAGGTATATAGTGCCAATGGTTTAATGTAAAAAGAAGATTTCTAAGCTGTGGGCACTGTGGGGGGGGGGGGGGGGGG
>BLSH010263806.1:28102-44784 GCA_018402905.1 Glandirana rugosa
GTAAAAGTATACGCCCACCCTGAATCCATAAGCAAGCGAAGACGCCCGTTCGGACCGCCCTGTATTTATAAAAATAGAAAAAAAGAATAAATAAAATGAATAAAGAATAAAAATGTGATAGATAATTTTTTTTACACAGTGAAAATAAGGATAATGTTCCTTACATTTGTAAGGAACATTATCTTTTTTTCGTGCTGACCTGGAGAATTTTTATACTCTATACTTCAGTTTTTCTGGAGTCTAGAGTATAAATGTGATTTTACGTTTTTTTTAACAGAAGAAATTGGGGAAGGAATGGCCCGTGAATTTGGGGGGAACGTCGCACGACCGCGCAATTGTCATTCAAAATGCGACAGCGCTGAAAGCCAAAAATTGGTCTGGGCAGGAGGGGGGTTTAAGTGCCCGGTAAGGAAGGGGTTAAAGAAGACAATTTTTTTTGCATTTTAGTGTAAATATGAGATCTGAGGTCTTTTTGACTTCATATCTCATATTTTTAAGAGGTCCAGTCGTGCTTTTTTTCTATTACAAGGAATGTTTACATTCCTTGTAATAGGAATAAAAGTGACACATTTTTTTTAATAGATAGTGTAAAAATAAGAAATAAGTAAAATAAATAAGAAAAAAAGATAAAAATATTTATGTCCCGCCAGGCTTGCCCGCAGAAGCGAACGAATACCTAAGTCCCACCCGCATATGAAAATGCTGTTCAAACTACACATGTGAGGTATCGCCGCAATCATTAGAGCAAGAGCAATAATTCTATCACTAGACCTCCTCTGTACCTCAAAACTGGTAACCTGTAGACCTTTTTAAACTTCGCAGATGGAGATTTTTAAGTGCCAAAGTTTGTCGCCATTCCACCAGTGGGCGCAATTTTGAAGCATGACATGTTGGGTATCAATTTACTCAGCGTAACATTATCTTTTACAATATATACAAAATTGGGCTAACTTTACTGTCTTATTTTAAATTAAAAAAAGTGAATTATTCCCAAAAAAATTGCGCTTTTAAGACCGCTGAGCAAATACGGTGTGGCAAAGTATTGCAACAACTGCCATTTTATTCTTTAGGATGTTAGAACCCGCAAACATTATATATATTTTCTAATGGCGTGGGGGCCCCCCAAAATCCAAACCAGACCCTTATTTGAGCACGCAGCCCTGGCATGTCAGGAGGGGACGAGCGAGCCCCCCCTTCTGAACCATACCAGGCCACTTGCCCTCAACATGAGGAGGGTGCTTTGGGTTCCCCCCAAAGCACCTTGTCCCCATGTTGATTGGGAGAAGGGCTTCATCCCCTCAACCCTGGCCGATGGTTTTAGGGGTCTGTGGGTGAGGGGCTTATCGAAATCTGGAAGCCCCCTTTAATAACGGGGCCCCCAGATCCCGACCCCCCCCATATGAATGCGTATGGGGTACATTGTAGCCCTACTCATTCACCAAAAAGGGAGTGTGTTACAAAAAACAGTAGGCAGCCTTCTTTCTTCTTTTTCTTCTTCTTTCTTCTTCATCTTCATCTTCCCAGAATGGGCGGTCTTCAGTTTGACAGTTATTTCATAAGAAGGGGCAGGTCATGTGAAGTCATAGGGGGCGGGGTCACCCATTTACATCAACTGGTGGCCCCGCCCCTTCCTATAAAGTAACCGTCAAACCGAAGACTGCCCATTATGGGAGTCACCTCTGGACAGCACGGCAGGGGCGGCGGTGAAAGCCAGTTTCCCTAAAGCAAAGAGCAAGCTTATACCATCAGTTCCAGCGTCATCAGCACAGCCTGAACAGCCGGACTATTTTCGGTGATCAACAGGGTGGTGAGTAGGCCGAGGCCTACCTTTGAGTATACTCCATTGTTTCTATACTTTTTGATCATTACAGACTCAGCTTTCCTTGTGGATTACAAAAACCCTGTGCACAGGTCCCTCTTTAACAGTTCTCATAAACTGAAGTCAGCAATTGCATACCAAGGCTTTCTTCTAAAGATCATCCAAGTTACCTATTTGTGCCTTAACTCACAGATTAACAGACACAGTAATTCAGGTATCTAACTTTAGAACAGAATAAAGCTAGCAGAAGAATGAACTGAACTTCATTAACTGGATTCTTCTCATTGCAGATACCATTTCTTACATGATAAAAGGTTAAAGTTTAAGTCTCCTAAGGAACTTTTTGAATTAGATCCTGAGAATTTAGTTAAGCAATTGTCATTGGGTAATGATATCTGTGTTATATCACATTTGAACCTTTTATAGAGCAATAATAGTATTATTGAGCAGTATCAATATATATGATAGTTCATTCATCTAAATTGCTGCAGTAATAGAGTGAATCTTTCACACTATCATCAATTATTGTGCTCATCTACATTGTGAGTTGTCATATCATTTCTTGGACTACCAGATATGTGATAATACTCTATTAAAGGAATAGTTGATATATGTCAGCATTTATTCTCTTTACCAACAGTGTCAGTGTGTATCTGAAATTGTCATGCTGATATTCTCTATGCTCAAACAAGTTATCTACTGTTGCTTTAAATAACTAATTTACTTTTAAGAGCTATAGCTCTAGATTTTATAAGTAAGTTCTTTAGAACTGAATCCAAGTGTGGTCTCTATTATTTTTACAGTGTTAAAGAGTTATTATATTGCATAAAAATGAGTGAACCCAGAGTGTAAGAGGTGGTGGAGGACTCTTGAAGTGGGAAGGACCAAGGGGGGAGTTGATTACTTATGCGACTCTCAAGAGGGCAACGCTACACTTGGGGGCTCATCTGGGATACCCCCTATGGTGAACCTCAAAAGGATTGAAGAGGTTCCTCCCAGTCAAATGGACTTGGTTGCTGCTATCAAGTGGGTGTAAGAAGACGACTGTCTAGCATACTCAAGTTACCTGGAACAGGGTGGAGTGAAAGGGATGTACGATTGATGCTGAGAGGGGCTTTCCCCAAGCAAGGATCCTATGTTGTGGACTTGAAGACTGAGTATGAAGAAGATAAAACGTATGCCTTAGTAGAGTGGAGAGAAAGTGTCCCAGCCAGTCTCAAAAAGGAAACTGTGACCCTGGCTGAAGGATTGGAGGCTCAGACCGTACCATTGCGGATGGAAGAAGGCTCCGAATTGGAAGAAGTTTTGAGTACCCTTGCAAAGTCTGATTTGGAGGATAAAGGGGCTGAGGTCACCCTCAAGGGATTGCCACCAGCTTTGTTTTATACAGATATAGGTAGGCTGGTAGAAAGTCTAATTAAAAGCAACAATATTACAACTCATCGGGGTTATGGAAAGTTACAATTTTTCTTGGGTCGCACACCCACTCCCGAAGGAGAGGAAGATTTTGACAGCTGGTTGGACAAGGCCATTCAAGCAGTGGAAGAATGGAATGTGCCAGAGGCAGTGAAGAGACAACCGATAAGAGAAAGTTTGTGAAGCCCTGCTGTGAATGTAATTCGAAGCTTGAAGCAAGGAAAACCAGAGTGCTTTGCCATGGACTATATAGAAGCTCTGTGTGCAGTCTATGCAGAGTGTAGAAAATTCCTGACCTGATGTACAAGTTTAAACATACTCATCAGACTAGAGGAGAAAATTTATCTGCATATGTTGTTTGAGTTGATAGGGTCTTGCATGAAATTATCCTGAAGAAAGGAATTGATCCTAAGGAAGCTGACAAAGTAAGGTGGTATAGGATCCTGCAAGGGGCAAGACCAAATCATCCTATTGTTTTAAGACTGCTGCTGAAAGGAATACAAATTGCACCCAACTACCCTGAGTTGATGAAGATGGTAAGGGAAGAGGAGGCTTTGTTAGATTAAAAAAACCAAGGGTCTCCTCGAGGGGTTAGTGTCACTCTAAAAGCTGGAAAAGTGACCGCAACAAGGCGCAAATTGAGTAAGGAATGTTTGAAGCTGACAGCGAGGAGTGTTCAGAATAGCGAGAGAGTACTAGAAACCCTATGCCCCCTCTAACACCGGAAGAGTCTCCAGTTAAACTGCTGACACAGGTAATATAAGCTCAAGATCAGTTGCAGCAGACCATGTCTAGAGTTATGGATGCTCAAGTTACTATTCAGACCGACTGAGCTGACACTAGAAAGTTTTTTAAAGTGTGGGGAGTTGGGCCATTTCAGAAGGCCTGTCTGCAGGTGATCCAGGGAAAGAAGGCCCCAGCTCAAGGAGTAGGTCATCTGTGGAAATTGGATATGAAGGAAACTGTGCTTCAGCCGGGAGAAGTCACTTGTGTGAAAGCTACTGTGCAACTGATTGGGATCATCCTGGGCTTTTTTTTTTTTTTTTTTTATATCAATGTTCTTTATTAGTTTTCCATATCAAACATCCAACAGAAAGGAACAGAACATAAAAGAAAAAAGGTACAAGGTACCTAAACATAACAAATGGTTACAAAGGTTACATTTCTGCATGAATTGACATAGTAGAAGCTTATCAGTAAAGTAAGGTTGTTGGGGTTTAGGTTGTATGTGCCACAGAGAGTAGATATTGGTGGGATCATTATTCTGCATTGTTAGGCCATATTTCCCATTTTTTCAGGAAAATTTTTCCATTCAAGTTTTTAAGGGCCAGATTTCGTTCTAGTATGTAATGTTGTTGGGTTAGGGTTAGGACTTCGGTTAGGTTGGGGGAATTGTCATTTTTCCATTTCCTTAGAAGCACTTGGCGTGCTGATAGTAATATATGTGAGATTACATATCTTGAGTCTGGGGGGTAGGCATCTATCCCTATATGTAGTAGGGCTAGTTGAGGGATGGGGGAGTTGATTATGCCAGACAATGATGCTAAACATTTGAATACCTGGGACCAATAGCTTGTCAGGTTTGGGCAGCTCCAGAGTATATGAATTAAGTTTCCCACTTGCCCACATTTGCGCCAGCAAAGGGGGGAAGTCAATTCAGAGAATTTGGATAGTCGGTATGGTGTGTAGTACCACCCGTGGATAATTTTGATTGTCATTTCTCTGTGTGTTACACAGTGGGAGGATTTATGTATGGTTTGAATGGCTACACTCCATTGTTTGAGAGTGAAACTCTTCTTAATATCCTCTTCCCATTTTAACATAGAAGTTGATTTTTGTAGAAGGGTTTTGTTTTGTTGTGCGTTGTAGATTAGGGAGATTCCTTTGACCGATTTTGCTTAGGGGGAGTATAGCTCCTGGAGTAGTGTGAGCATTTTCATCTGTGGTGGGGGGGGGGGGGGTTTCTTTTAAGAAGTAGTTTATGCGAATACAGGTGAATAAGTCTTCTCGGGGAATGTTAAATTATTTTATGATATCTGCTAGAGGTTTCGTGTCTCTATCTTGCATAAAATCTAGCACTGAGCATATGCCTAGGTTTTGGAGTTTTTGGGTGGATAGCAATTCTATTGGGTAGGTCTCTCGGAGGTCTTCTAATGGACTCATTATGTTGTTTTTTAGTTCTCTCCATGCTAGCACCATTGCCTGTATTGTCATTAATTTAGGGGCGCTAGTTTTGGGAGTCCATGCGTCGCAGGTTAGCAGGTGGGTCAGTTTTCCTTGTGGGGCTAGTGTTGCTTCTATTTCTGTCCAAACTGGGGCGTTATCTTTGTCGAACCAATGTTTAAGTTGGTCCAGTCTGGTTGCCAGGTAGTAATCTTTTATATCCACCCATCCTGCTCCTCCTGCCAATTTGTGCGGGCATAGAAGTTTGGGGGCGCGTCTTGTTTTTTTGCCTTGCCAAACAAATCTACTAATAATGCTTGATATGGGATTTAAGTAGTGTTTGGGAATTGGGATGGAGAGTGTCCTAAAGAGGTACAAAATCTGGGGTAATATCATCATCTTAAAGGACGCTAGCCTCCCTGTCCACGATAGTTCTTTGTTTATGTTGGTGTTCTATTTTCTTGATCAGTGGTGGGATGTTAAGGGTGAGAATATTATGCATTTGGTTAGTTAGTGTGACGCCTAAATATGGAATGCCTTGAGGGTTCCATTTGAATGGAAGAGAGTGTTTTAGTCTGGAGGCCGTTGTTTCCGCTATGTTCATGTTGAGAATTAGAGATTTGGAGAAGTTTACTCTGTAGTAAGAGACTTCGCTGAATTTGGTTAGAATGTTGTGGGCGGCTGGCAGTGAGGTAGTGGGGTTAGTGAGGGATAATATGACATCTTCTGCAAAAAGTGTGATAGTGTGTTGGGAGTTACGAAAGTTAAAGCCTTTTATCGTGGGGTATCTTCTGATACTTTCAGCCAGGGGTTCTATCATGAGATTAAAAATCGTTGGGGATAAGGGGCATCCTTGTCTAGTACCGTTGGATATCTTAAATTCTGTAGACAATAGTCCGGTAGTGTATACTCGTGCTGAGGAGTTGGAGTATAGTGCTTGTATGGCAGATAGTGATGTGCCTTGAAACCCAAATTCTTTTAGAACTAGAGACATATATCCCCAATGTACTCTGTCGAACGCCTTCTCTGCGTCAATTGACAGGAGCAGAGAAGGCGTTCATGAGAGCTCTGCACAATTTATAATATTAATTATTCATCTTGTTGCATCTGAAGTCTGCCTCCCTTTTATGAACCCCATCTGGTCTTTGCTGATCAAGTTGGGAATGATGTTGGAAAGTCTTTTGGCCAGTATTTTGGCATAAATTTTTACGTCTGTGTTTAACAATGATATTGGCCTATAGTTTGCAGGTGTGTTGGGTTCTTTACCTGGTTTAGGCAATTTGACTACGAATGCTTGGAGCATTTCCTTGGGGAAGGAGGATGTGCATGCTGCCTCGGTAAATAGATTTTGCAAATGTGGGGTTAATGGGTCGTAAAACAATTTGTAGTAATCATTAGAGAAGCCATCTGGGCCTGGTGATTTCCCAGTAGGTAGAGATTTGATAGTTTCTACAATTTCTTTATTTGAGAAGGGGGCATTCATATGTTGTAGTTGTGTTGCTGATAATTTAGGCAATTGGAGGTTGTGTAGGAATTTTTCTATTTTTTCTGTGGTCGGTTGGGGTGTTTGCTGATCCTGGTCTAAATTGTATAAGCCTTCATAGTATTTGGCGAACTGGTCCGCTATTTCTTGTGGGTTGGATATTTTCTGATCGCCTGAGGGGTGGTTTAGGTATGCTATTCTGGTTTTGGTTCTGATTGCCTTAAGTTTACTACCTAGGAGTTTCCCTGCCCTATTGGAGTTTGCATATGAGTTGGATTTGAAATTTTTAAGGATGTTGTTGTAACGTTTTAATAACAGGATTTTTAACTCCTCTCTTAATTTATTTAATCTTTGGGAGGTGTTTTTATCCGTTCTGCTCTTATTGGCTGTTTCTAGGCTATGGATCTCAGAGGTAATGGAGTCAAATTCTAGGTTGAGACGCTTTTTGGCCCTGGCTCCCATTTTGATCAGTAGTCCCCTGATAACCGCTTTGTGTGCGTTCCAGAGCGTAAAAGGATTATTTACCGAGGGAGCATTTATTTGGAAGAAATCTTGGATTTCTTTCTTAATGGTGGACATATTTGTAGGGTCTTGAAAGAGGCTTGAATTGCAGCGCCAGATGGGGGTTTGAGGTGAGGCAGGCTCCACCGCTAAGGTTATAGTGATTGGAGTGTGGTCAGACCACGTGACGTCATGTATTTTAGATGTTGTCACTGGCTGAAGTAACCATTTATCAGTGATCATTAAGTCTATTCTCGAGTAGCTGTTATGTCTATTCGAAAAAAAAGTGTAATCCTTCTCGGACGCATGTTGGAATCTCCATATATCAAACAGTTCCTCTGAGTGGAGTATATGACTTAAAGATTTTAGCCTTCTAGGGTTCGGAGATGTGGTGTCTATTTCTGGATCTGATGTTAAATTGAAATCGCTACAGATGAGTATGCTGCCGTACTTTATCGCTGTTATGCGCCTTAAAAGGGATCTGAGAAAGCGGCATTGGTGAGTGTTAGGTGCGTAAAGTGTGGCTATCGTGTATGGTTTGGAGTTGATGTCACATTTCAAGATAATGTATCTCCCCTCGTCATCTAGGATGGAGCTAATGATAATGATAATGAGTTCTTTATCGCCAGAAGTCCTCCTTTTTGTTTTTGAGTTCTGCTGCTGGCTAGGAACACGTTAGGGTAGTTCTTGTGTGAGCATTTGGGTGTTGCTCCTTGTAAAAAGTGTGTTTCTTGCACACACAAGATGTCTGCTTTGTGTCTGCTTCTGCCCACATGGAGAACCGCTTGGCTGGGTGATTTAGACCCCTGGCATTAAGCGACAGACAGGTAATTTCCATGGTATGATAGTGTAGGTGTCATGTGGATAGGTAGATTGTACTCACTGTTATCATTGTTCTGTTGTGGGGCTCGTCCTTTTACCAGGCCTATGATTTCCGGGGTCGGCCCGTAGTCATGGTTCACTGGAAGGTGGGACCCAATGTCTGTAAGGTAGTTCCAGTTGTTCTCATCTCTGTGGTTCATGTCTCTGTGTTGTGCAAATAACAATGAAAAAAAAGCATAACTGATTTTGTAACCTTTGGAGAAACGTTAATAAAAAGGGGATCTGAACATAGATCCGTGGGCAGAGTTTGCTGCCTTAGTTGTGAGTAGAGGGTCTTGATGCGAATTGTATTGTATCTGGGAAATAGTTGGGTTTAGGTGTGATGTTGCTTGTGTTCGGAGTCGCCCTTGTTGCGATGTTTTCCTGAGCGTTTGTGGGATACCACTTGCCATTCTGTTTCTGTGTGTCTCAGGTAGGTGGGTTACTGGTATGGTTTGCCTGGGTCTGGGATGACGCCCCACTTCCTCAGAGCTTCCAACCCTTCTTCTAGGCTTGATAGAGAAACTGTAGATCCTTTGTGCGTGATGATTAATGTGGCTGGGTATTTCCATTTATGAGGAATGCTGTGATTCCTTAATGCTTTGGTGATAGTCGCTAGATTGCGACAGCTTTGGAGTGTATGTTTAGATAGGTCTGGAAGCATCTGTAGCTCAGTATACGGTGTGGGTAGGCCTTCGGGTTTCCTGGCTAAGGTCATAAGCTGGTCTTTAATGTGGTAAAAATGTACCCTCAGGATAACATCTCTTGGTGTCTTCGCAGGCAGGAAGGAGGGTTTGTGCACCCTGTGTATTCTATCAATGGTTAGGTCATGTGGCGTCATATTTGGTGCTAGGGTGGAAAAAAGTGAAAGTACATACTGTTGTAATTGTTGTGGGAGTACCGATTCTGGTATGCCTCTTATTTTTATATTGTTGCGTCTGGACCGGTCCTCTAAATTTGCGATTTTGTCCTTCATCCATTTTATCTCGTCTGTGTGAGCGTTGTGGGCATCTACTAGTGTATTGAATGAGCCTGAGACATCTCCCATGCCATGTTCCACAGCGTCCACACTATCTCCCAGTGCCTGCACTTCTTAATTGCATTGGTTAATGTTCATGATTAAGTCTGACATTAAGGAGGCTCTGAGTGAGAGCATCATTTCCTTTAGGACACTGTCCGACACTGTTTGTCCTGATGTAGGAAAGGCTGCGATCGGGTCCTCTCCCTGGGGCCTATGTGTCGCCTGTGAGGCCTGAGCGCCACTTATCTCCATGCCTGAGTCCTCAGACGGTATGGGGGAATCCCTGCGGGGTTTAGATTTAGCGGGGCTCTGCACTGCCGGGCTGCTGCTTCCCGAGTGTGTCCCACTGTGTGTTTTGTTGTTCTTGCCACCATTAGCTGATTGCCCGCTCACCTGTGCCGTTACTGTGTCCTCCTGCATGTTTCTTCTGGTGTCGGCGGCGCCATTTTGAGCTGGGTAGTACTCCTGCAGTTTCTTCGGCTGTGCGTGATCGCCCATGCGTTTGGTCACGCCGGTCGGGTGTGCGGGAGCTTGTGTGCTCGGTGCCGGGTGTTGGTTCGCTGGAACGGGCGACTCCTTTGTTTATTCCCCGGTGGTTGATCGGAGCTCCTCGCTTATGCGGCCATACTGGAGCTCGGTCAGCCACGCCCCCCCCCCCATCCTGGGCCTTTTATAGTGCTGGAAACGGATGCTCAGACTTAAGCAGCAGGGTTGATCATTCTTTTTAATAAATCTTTTTATTTGTTTTTAATAATACAAGCCAAAGAAAAAGAATACATGGACACTAAGACTGCCAATAGACAAAATACACACAATACCCATCCGCACTATCTGAACTCCCCACCCAGATCTTATTTCCACACCTTTGTACCCTTTTCATTCAAAATATGTTCACGGGTCTTCTGTCAATTTTGGGTAGAGCTAATGCAACATCTCTACCAATAGAGTGGCCCACCTTTATATTGAGAGATAACCTAAGACTTTTCAGATATAATTGTCGCCGTATTATGTTTGGCCAACCATTTTCCCGAAATGTTATTGCATTTATAGATGCAACCCCTATTCATATATGTATCCCTATATAATGATATAATGATATACTTCTATTGACGAACTGCTTCCAAAACAAAAGGGTTTTTTCCAATGGAGGGCAATAGTCTTCCTAGCATAAAATAATGCTATATTGACAAAAATCTGATCTGCCTTTGTATGGGAGTCACCTTTCACCAAACCCAGCAAACACACATGCATTTTGACCTGTAAGGGGGTTGAGATAATGTTATTTAACAGTGTTATCTCCTCTGTCCAGAAGGCCACTATAGCTACAAGTCCAGAAGATATGTGAGAAATCCCCCAATACATCCCCACATCGCCAACAACCAGCTGAAACCCTGGGGTCCATTGCATGCAGGAGATGTGGTGTAAGATAGGCTCTATGGACCAGTTTGAATTGGACCAATCGGTCTCTCAAGGATACCAGACAGCTGAATGGGAGTTCCCACACATCTTCCTAATCCTGATCATCCAGTTCTGGTATGTCTCGCTGCCATTTGGATTTTAGGTGATCCAACTCCAACAGAGAGGTAGCAATGAGGTGAGTATATAGTCTGGATGTGGGCTTCTCAGCACAAGTCGTCCGAAGCACCACCTCCAAAGTGGACTGTTCGATCAGTGGGCCCTCCTGTAGAAACTGTGCACGGAAAGCATGGGAGATTTGAAAGTATCTCAAGAAATAGGAGCCAGGTATTTGAAATGTTGTTTCTAGCTGAGAAAAAGTAATAAGTCTATTTTCTATAATTACATGAGACCAGCCTAATCCCATGCTTACTCCATGCTGCGGGATCCGGTAGTTTATTAAACTGCTGAAGAGTAGGGTTTAGCCACAGGGGTGCATTGGGAGAAAAAGCCTTCTTGGGATAATGTTCACATTTAAGGCCAGCCCCCCATGCCCGTTCACCATTGGGGCAGTCAGATTATATGATGCCCGACGACATCTAAATATTAAAAGTTTGAGGGCCTCAGTGGATTCCACCACTGCTGCCTCCAGCCTGATGGAGGAGTTTGAGAGGTCCGGGTTTAACCACCATGAGACCATAACAAGTTGTGTAGCTAAAAAGTATTTATATAGGTCAGGGAAGGCCAATCCACCTCTATTACAAGGACGCATGAGAGTTGCCAGCTTGTATCTGGGAGTTTTTCCCGCCCATATTGTTGTAGAAATTTAGGATGTGTATTATGTATTGTCACAGTGTCTCCCAGTGTTGGTTTACCGGTATTCGCTGTGTACAGTGAATATGGCTTTAACCGATATTGAGGAAAGGCCACATACAATGGATACCTTCCATCATTTGATAATTACACGCTACCCGACCGATCATCCTGGCCAGCAGGCGCTCTGAGCGGTTATCGCTGGAGCAAACGCTGGTCCGGATCTTTGAGGTGCAAAGCACGTTCTGTGGTGCGGGTGTATTACCGTCAATCAGGGGGCCCCTGTCTTCTGTACAGATCGATCTGCTTGGCGGCAGTTTACTTGCGTTATGGAATTAGTATTGCCTTTTATGTAAGGATAATGATCTGTAGGCTTTCTGTGGCATCTGATCAATGTGACAGAGATCTGCAGCTATATTTCTTTGTGTTGTAATTTACCCTTTAATGGAACAGTAGCATAATCGCTATGGAATATTAGTTCAGAGAGCTGTATTTGATAGTGGTTCATTGTAATTGGCAGGTTTGTACATGTGTGGTGGATTTGGCTTGGAAGGCTTCTATGAAGATAGCACATGGCTTTCATTGTCATCTGTTTTCTCATACAGGCCAGCCAACCCCCCCCTTCATACATGCATGCCTTTCCTATTGTATAGTTTGAATATAAACAAGTGTGTCATTGGTTGGCGGTGTTGTATTGAGCTCATGTCATGTGACTGTGCCTTGGAGGCTGATTGGCTGATTGTGAAGCCATCTCTCCCTTTTGTTCTCTCTGTTTGACGAGTATAAATAAAGAGACCAGGCATGGAATGGCAGGACAATCCCTGCTAACGGCCATGTGAGATGAAGCAATCTGTGTCTGTGTCTGCTTCAAACACAGGTCGATCAAATGCATTATGCAAAAGAGCTGAAAAGTGCGCTTATTAGCGCAGGCAAAATATAATGCATACAAGGTATTATAATTTCCCTTACAATATGAAGGAGGAGAGGATCTGATTAAGTTTTATAAAGAAAGATCTTGGGATCCATTGTGGAGAGTGTCTAAACAGATATAAGTACTTTGGAATTATCTTCATTTTTAGGAGATTTATTCAACTCAATAGGGATAGTGGTAATGATTTTCAAGCTCTTAATTTGGGTATCCTCCAGAACTGGGTTAATATTCAAAGACATAAAGTCTGATGTCTGTCTGGAGATCATAACCCCCCCCCCCCCAGGTAATTGAATTTATCTACCCATTGACGTGTCAGGTCATGTGGAGCTAAGTTCCGTGCTTCAATATCGATCTGAAAAAGTAAAGACTTTGCCCAGTTGACCTTCAGCCATGAAACCGATGAAAATGAATCTCTGTAAAGCACCCTGGAAGGAAGGACCTGGATCATTTAGGAACAGAAGGAGGTCACTTGTGTAAAGGGCTACGCTTTCCTCCAGCCGACCAATACGTAGTCCCCTGATGTTCAATGAGGGCTCCATGGCAATGGCAAACAGGGCTGGAGACAAAGGGCAGCCCTGTCGAGTACCCCTTGATAAAAAAAATAGGTGGAGATAATTCTCCCCCCATTTTTACCCTGGGTTCTCCTATCTTTGTTATTTATGGAATGTGGCACTATGGGTCCCTTCAGTAGGTGCTATCCTTATACCCATTTTTACCCTGGCTGTGGGTTGTTTATATATAACCTATAACCACTTAATAAAATTAACGGAAAGCCCATTCTACGTAGTATTTCCCAAAGAAAAGGCCATTTGACAGTGTTGAAGGCCTTTTCGATATCATGGGAAGCCACCACCCTTGAGCCCGTATTAGTATGTGAGGCATTGATATTATTATATAATCAACTGAGATTTATGTCGGTAGATCTACCGGCCATAAATCCCTCTTGATCCGTTTTCGATATCATGGGAAGCCACCATCCTTGAGCCCGTATTAGTATGTGAGGCATTGATATTATTATATAATCAACGCAGATTTATGTCGGTAGATCTACCGGCCATAAATCCCTCTAGATCCGGGTCTATAATAGTAGATAACAGGGGCTGCAATTTTCTTGTAATTAGTTTGGTCAATATTTTGAAATCTACATTTAAAAGGGAAATGGGTCTATAGGAGGAGCACAGTAATGGGTCCTTTGATGGCTTATAAATCAAGGTTATGTGGGTGTTGCTCATTGAAGCCGGCAGGACTCCTTCTGTCAGGCAGCTTGAAAACAAGGAGGCCAGACGAGGAGCTAGCAGACCTCCATGAGCCCTATAGATTTCTATAGGAAGGCCACCTAGCCCTGGAGACTTCCCCATCGGAAAAGTGTCAATGGTTCTAAGTACCTCTTCTGCTGTTATCTGTTGCATTAGCGCCTCCCTTTCTGTATCCGATAGCCATGCAAGCGCTACTGGATCTAACTATGGTGCTAAATCATCCGGCAGAAAGTCTGTTATGTGTATAATGTTGAGCCATTATTGCCAAAAAGCTTCCATTATGGTCGCCATGTTCAAAAATTGTCTGGTTATTTTTATATTGTTCTAATCTTGTAATTTACTCATGTGTAGATGTAACAATCTCTTTGCATGAAGCAGGGCTGTATAGTTAAATTCAGATGGATCTCTCACATAATAGGCTGATCTCTCATCTACAGCTGCCTGTAGGGACTCTCTGTCCATTTTTTGTGCTCTGTTAACGGCTTTTATAGTTGATATGTATTGTCCTCTAATGTATGCCTTAAATGCATCCCATATGTTTGCTGGGGTGGAAGATCTTATATTAAATTCCCAATATTCTCTGATCAAGGAAGGGATTTTCCCAGCCACCTCAGGGTGATTGAGCCATTGTCTCCACTGTGTTGCAGTACGACAGTGGGGAAGAGATAATGTTAAGGCCAAAGGGGCATGGTTAGAGAGTCCACTGGGCAAATATTTGGCATCTGTCACATCAGCTAGAATTACAGAGTTTCCAAAAGCTAAGCCTATGCGTGAAGCAGTTTTATATGAAGTAGAGAAGCAGGAAAATGATCTAGCTAAGGGGTTTTTCCATCTCCAAACTTCCGCTAGACTTGCGGACTGTGCCCATACGAAAAAATCTGTAGGTGATCATATCTTAGGGACAGTCGGTCTATCTATAGTGGGGTCCATTATAGCATTGAAATCTCCCATAAACAGTATTTTTGCTGGGTGGTATGGAGCGATCGTCTCTAGTAGGCCATATAATATGGTGTCAGAGAACAGAGGAGGGACATAGACATTAACAATTAACCTACAGACAATTAACCTACAGACAGCTACAACATATTTGCCTTGGCTATCCGTAATCATATGCTCCACCTCACACGACAATGATTTGGTAATTAGTATTGATACCCCTCTAGAGAATGAAGTGTATGTAGCGTGATAGGCCTTTTGAATCCATGTCTTCTTAAGAGTGAGAAGTTTGTTGCCCGTGAGATGCGTCTCTTGAAGTAAAATCATTTGAGGAGAGTGGGACTTCAAATACTGAAAGAGTAATCCTCTCTTAAATTTGGAGTTGAGACCTCGAACATTTCATGATAAGATTGAGAAAACCTCTTGACCATGTCTCTCCACTCAAGACACTGCGCAGAGAGGCAATAGGATAAAAAAGGCATCTCAAGAGCAACAATGTTCTAAAGAGTCCGGTCACCAGGGTAGTCAAGGAGTGCAACACATGTAGACAAATAACAAGACATTTAACATGTAACATATACCCCACCCCCACCCTGCCTATATCTGCTGCCAACCTAGAAAAAAGCAGGAAGGCATAGAATAGGTCTTTTCCCCCAAAAGAAAAAAAAAAATAAGGCACCCATAGAATAAAAAATGTCCTATGTGCCTTGTGCACAAAAAACAACAGTAAACAAATTGGTTCAATTGTATGAGATATTATTATTATTTGAGCTCCAAAATGGGAGAAGGTAAGAAGAAAAAAAAATTGATACTGGCTTTTATTGATCATGATCATGCACGTTTCCCTAATATTTAGAATTTTTTTTCGTGGGTATCCAGCCAATTAGTTGCAGCTTCCGGTGTATCAAAGAAGTATGTCCGATTTCCATCCATACTATGAAGTTCGCTAGGGTATAGCAAACTAAAGGGGATTCCTTTCTCTCTTAACCTCTTTCGTATTTCCGTATAGGTCTTGCGTAATTTTTGTATCTCTTGAGGATAATCCGTAAAGAAGATTAGTTTGGTATTTTCATACTTTATATCTTGTTTTACCCTAGCAGCTCCTAAAATCTTATCTCGTTCCCGATGGTTCAATAAGCAAAGCAGGAGAGGTCTCGGGGGGGGGGCCCGGTTTGGGTGGAATTGCTGGGACCCTATGGGCCCGTTTGACTACAAAGGTAGGCGGCATGGTCCCAAGATCAAATAAGGTTGTCAAAAGATGCTCTGCAAACTCTGTTGCCCTAGTGCCTTCCGCTCGTTCGGGCAATCCCAGAATATGAATATTATTTCTCCTAAGACGACCTTCTGTATCTATCGCATGTTCTTGTAGGGATTTGACTTGGAGCTGTAGGGCCTTTAAATCTTTAGACTCTGTGTGAAATAAATCTTCCAGTGTGGAAACGCTGGTTTCCACCTCTGAAACTCTGGTCTTGAATGTATCCAGATCTAACCGGATCAAGGAGATATCTGTTGCTATTAGATCAATTTTTTGCGTTAAGGTTAGTGTTGAGCGAACCCGGACTGTAACGTTCGGGTCCATACCGAACTTTCGGGTGTCCGTGGCACGGACCCGGACCCGGACATTTCAAAAATCTTTCGGGTTCGGTCCGGGGTTCTGCTATTTTACTCCACGTGTTGAGAAGCTGCAGGGCAGCCAATCAGCAAGCGTTTCACTGGTTTGCCCTTAGAAGCCATCACAGCCATGCCTACTAATGGCATGGCTGTGATTGGCCAGTGCATCATGTGACCCAGCCTCTTTATAAGCTGGAGTCACAGTACTGCAGTCACATGCTCCTTGGGTTAGTGTAGGGAAAGGAAGCTGAAAGCTTGAGGGACAGATTTGAGACATTTTAAGACCTGATCCTGCATCCTGAGATAGATTACTTTACTACTGCTGTCTGTGCTGTTGCTCTGAGGACAGATAGCAGAAATTAGAGATTTTACATACCGCTGCTTTGAGTTGCAGATCAAGCTCTGCATAGAACAACGATCGCTACGATCATGCTCAACGATCAGATTGTTGGGGGAATTTGAGATTTCAAATACCG
>BLSH010263846.1:41670-52026 GCA_018402905.1 Glandirana rugosa
ACCTTCTTCGCTAATACACAGTAGCAAACAACATACACATTATGGACATGACATCACTACATCACTGGCTCGTACAGGGAGGGTCAGGAGTCAGAATATCACAGGATCCCCAGCACACTACACAAGAGTGCGTTTTCCCCGCGTCAAACGCGGTTCCCCGTGCCAAGCGCGGTTCCCTGGCGTCTCCCCTCCCCTCGGGCACCCGTGTAACACCGTACACCAACGTCACCTCTCGAGGGGAGTTTATTTATCCAATCCACGCCAGTTAGTTACTTCGTCTGTGACTCTATTTCCTTTTCTGACTATCCTGTCACCCTATCACCAGCCAGCACATATAACATGAAACATGAAACAGGCGGCAGATATAAATTTATACAGGTTCTTAAAAGGACCTTGGGCAAGAAGTTACCTGTCTTGTCTTTGCTGACCGCAGGGGCAGCCGATACGGACACAGAGATAATCAAACCACAGAGAGGGGGGTATACAGGCAAGATATTAAAAATAATATGTCTTACCGTATTTCAGAGTTGATCAGGCTCTGCCCCCGTCCGTATTATTTGATTGGTCCCGGTCTCCGATATCGCGATCGGCTGTCCTTGGTTCAGAACCCAAGGCCCCACGTTGGGCTCCAAATGTCTTGGACACGGATCAGTACCGTCAGAATTATATCTGTCCCTGGCCTAATTTCAGTACAATGTGTGTACACACAGAGAGAAATCACAGACGCTGATATACAGGTTCAGAGTCAAGACAAGTTCTGTTTATTTGTTCCTCTTTTTATGCTTATAAAGGGTCTGATAGACATTGCAGGGCATGCATGATAGACGTGATTCAATGAACATTCAATGAACATCAAGCAAAGGACATACAAGTTCATGATTGGATGTATCTATGTGATTATAATTTTCTTCCAGGATATGGTAACTTCTGTCTTGGGCACGGTTCCTTCCCCAAAGTGCCATCTTAGAAATCATCTGTTTCTTCCCTTATTATTTGTTAGTAGCAAACCAAGTAAGAATGAAAGTAATTAATCTGACGAGCATGTCTGAATAAGGAATATATGTATACAATAGGCTAATAGCATAAATGTGTATAAAACATGCATGTGACACCATTGAAATAGGCATTTTACTATGACCATTAATTACATCCATTACACTTTCAGTCATGTACTCACCGATACCGAGTACCAATACATTTGAGGTACAATTTGAGCCCATAGAAAATGAATTTGCTTAAATTGCACTGCAAAGAATCACATTTGTTTTGAAAAGGAATGCAATGCGATTGGGAACCCATGTTAAATTCACTATGACAAGCCTGGGTTCACACAGGATCGTTGTGGGAAACCGCATGTGATTCGGACAGAAATTGCACCACATTCCTGTTCAAATTGCATGTGATTCTTTGCAGTGCAATTCAAGCCCATTCATTTTGCATTGGCTCAAATTGCACTGCAAAGGTACCGATTTCAGGTATCAGTGCAATCCTAATAAATACATTTGAAAATGCAATTTTCCAGCAACAAGTATGCCGATTTAAAGTATATATTTAAATCAGGACTCCAAATTTGCATACTTTTTCCAGGTCAATGACTCAGAAACTGATGTCATTGGATTAGAATGACAGCCAAGGACTAGTATTTTCAGAAGGAGAGCAATAGTGGTTCTCTGCATAGGTTTCCCTCAAAGAGTACAGTAGCCAGTGTTTGTATTTTATGTTTCAAGAATCTTTTTTAATGTGTCTGATATTTTTCAGATAGATTTGTACACAATTTTTTAAAAAAACATGGTGATCTTATAATCTTTTGATGGACTGATATCAAGTCATTTTGCTGATATAAAGGTCAGGATCAGATTTTAGCTTTCTTTCTCTCTGGTCTAGGACAACTGCTTCATGTATTTTTACTCCTACACCAGCCACCTGCTATCCTTAGTACCACACTGATATGATTTGATGTTAGACTGAACTGTGGTTTTCAAGGCTTGCTACTTGCATTAAAGCAAACTTAAGTGGTTGTAAAGGCACACGGCTTTTTACCTTCGTGTATTCTATGCATGAAAGTAAAAATCTTTCTGTGTGCAGCAGCCCCCCCCCCCCCCAATACTTACCTGAGGCCCCTCTCCATCCAGTGATGTCCAGGAGAGCCTTGCCTCTCCAGGGACTCGCACTTCTGATTGGCTTTTGACAGCAGCGGGAGCCATTGGCTCCAGCTGCTCTCAATCACAGCCAGTGCATCAATCAGGAGATAGGGGGGCAGGGCCGAACTGTGGCTCCATGTGTGAATGGACACACAGAGCAGTGGCTCAGCTTGGGTGCCCCCATAGGAAGCCGCTTGCTATGGGGGCACCTGGCAGGAGGGAAGGGCCAGGAGTGCCAGCATGGGACCCAAGAAGAGGAGGACCTAGGCTGCTCTGTGCAAAACCACTGCACAGAGCAGGTAAGTATAACATGTTTGTTTTTGTTTTTTTAAATAAAAACAAGACTTTAATATCACTTCAAAATCTCCAAAATATAGAGCCCAATCAGGGAATACTATGTGCAAACCCTGTGTCTTTTCTCCATACATCCATTTTCATAGTGGCAGTGCCTTGTACTGTTTGTGTGACCACCATTTGCCATCAAAACAGCATCAATTCTTATAGGTACCTTGCATGCCGTTTTTGAAGGAACTTGGTGGGTAGGTTGTTCCAAACATCTTGGAGAACTAAGCACAGATCTTCTGTGAATGTAGGCTGCCTCAAATCCTTCTGTCTCTACATGTAATCCCAGACAGACTCGATATTGAGATCAGGGCTCTTTGGGGGCCAAAGCATCACTTCCAGGATTCTTTGTGTTTCTTTACACTGAAGGTAGTTATTAATGACAGTGGCTGTATGTTTAGGGTTGTTGTCCTGCTGCAGAAAAAAAATGTTGGTCAATCATATGCCTCCCTGATGGTATGGCTTTATGGAAAAGTATCTGCCTGTATTTCTCAGCATTGAGGACACCATTGATCCTGACCAAATCCCCAACTCAGTTTGCAGAAATGCATCCCCAAGCTTGCAAGGAACTTCCACCATGCTTCACTGTTGCCTGCAGACACTCATTATTGTTCCGCTTTCCAGACCTTCAACGAACAAACTGCCTCCTGCTACCTCCAAATATTTCAAATTTTGACTCATCAGCCCAGGGCACCTGTTGCCTTTTTTCTGCACCCCAGTTCCTATGTTTTCATGCACAGTTGAGTCGCTTAGCCTTGTTTCCATATCAGAGGTATGGCTTTTTGGCCGCAGTTCTTCCATTAAGATCACTTCTGGCCAGACTTGATGGACAGTAGATGGGTATACCTGGGTCCCATTGGTTTTTGCCAGTTGTGTGCTGATGGCATTACTGGACCTCTTCCAATGTCGAAGAGCAGTAGGCATGATGTATCTTTCATATGCTGCATTAAATTCCCTTTGGCTGACTACTGCATCTATGGTCTTCAACATTGACGGATAATGAAGCACCGCCAGTGGACTACTGAAGACTGGAAGAATGTTTTAGCCACCAGTTTATTAAAATTTGAGCTCTTCGATTCATCATTGAGGGTTTTTGTATGCCGTCAAGTTGGTGAAAAGATGGTTCCTTGGTGTGTGTCACCAATTGTCAAACATGGAGGAGGAAACGTGATAGTCTGGAGCTCTTTTGCAAGATCCAGAATTGGTGACTTGCACATATGGACATGGCACCCCGAACCAAAACTACTGCCACATCATTTTGCAGCACCATGCAATACCCTCTGGAATAGACCTAGTTGATCAGGGGTTCATCATACAGAAAAATAATGACCCAAAACATACATCCAGGCTGTGTCAGAACTACCTTAGAATAAGAGAACAAGACAGTAGGCTTCAAATCATGGAATAACGAGCACAGTATTTAGACTTAAAGTGGTTGTAAAGGCAGAAGGTTGTTTATCTTAATGTATTCTATGCATTAAGATAAAAAAAACCTTCTGTGTGCAGCAGCCCCCCTCAGTCCCCCCTAATACTTACCTGAGGTCCATCTAGATCCAGCGATGTTGCACAAGATACTCTGCTGTTACGGGACTCCCCAACTCATTGGTTGAGACAGCAGTGTGGCGCCATTGTCTCCCGCTGCTGTCAATGAAAGTCAGTGAGCCAATGAGCAGAGAAAAGGGGTGGACAGGGCTGGGCCGCGGCACCGTGTCTGAATGGACACAAGGAGCTTCAGCTCGGATGCCCCCATAGCAAGCTGCTTGCTGTGGGGGCACTCAACAGGAGGGATGGGCCAAGAGCACCGAAGAGGGGACCCAAGAAAAGGAGGATCTGGGCTGCTCTAAGCAAAACCACTTCATAGAGAAGGTAATTATAGACATGTTTGTTATTTTTAACTGAAAAAAAGAGACTTTAGTATCACTTTAAACCCCATCAAGCTGGTTTGGGATGAACTGGACAGAAGAATGTAAGCAAAGCAACCCACAAATGCAACACATTTGTGGGAACTACTTCAACAGTGTTGAGAAGAATGTTCCAAATAGTATTTGATTTCTGCTTGCGCTATACATTATTTTCAGAGTACATTGAGACGTTAAACGGAGAATTTCAACAAAAACATTTGACCGGTAATATATACACTGTGTGTATATACAGTATCTCCCAAAGTGAGTACACCCCTCACATTTTTGTAAATATTTTATTATATCATTTCATGTGACAACACTGAAGAAATGACACTTTGCTACAATGTAAAGTAGTGAGTCTACAGCTTGTGTAACAGTGTACATTTTCTGTCCCCTCAAAATAACTCAACACACAGCCATTCATGTCTAAAACACTGGCAACAAAAGCGAGTACACCCCTAAGTGAAAATGTCCAAAGTGTGAATATTTTGCATGGCCACCATTATTTTCCAGCACTGCCTTAACCCTCTTGGACATGGATTTCACCAGAGCTTCACAGGTTGCCACTGGAGTCCTCTTCCACTCCTCCATGATGACATCTTGGGGCTGGTGGATGTTTAGAGACCTTGCACTCCTCCACCTTCCATTTGAGGATCCCCCGCAGATGCTCAACAGGGTTTAGGTCTGGAAACATGCTTGGTCAGTCCATCGCCTTTAACCTCAGCTTCTTTAGCAAGGCAGTGGTCATCTTGGAGGTGTGTTTGGGGTCGTTATCATCAGCATGTCACAGTACATGTTGGCATTCATGGTTCCCCCAATGAACCGTAGCCCCCCAGTGCCGGCAGAGCTCATGCAGCCCCAGACCCATGACATTCCCACCACCAGGCTTGACTGTAGGCAAGACACACACGTCTTTGTACTCCTTACCTGGTTGCCGCCACACATGCTTGACACCATCTGAACCAAATAAATGTATATTGGTCTCATCAGACCACAGGACATGGTTCCAGTAATCCATGTACTTAGTCTGCTTGTTTTCAGCAAACTGTTTGTGGGCTTTCTTGTGCATCATCTTTAGAAAAGGCTTCTGAGCACTGACAGGCTGACCTCCGCTGCTTCAACCTTTGCAGCAATGCTGGCAGCACTCATACATCTATTTCCCAAAGACAACCTCTGGATATGATGCTGAGCATGTGCACTCAACTTCTTTGGTCGACCATGGCAAGGCCTGTTCTGAGTGGAATCTGTCCTGTTAAACTGCTGTTTGGTCTTGGCCACTGTGCTGCAGCTCAGTTTCAGGGTCTTGGCAATCTTCTTATAGCCTAGGCCATCTTTATGTAGAGCAACAATTCTTTTCTTTTTCAAAACCTCAGAGAGTTCTTTGCCATGAGGTACCATGTTGAACTTCCAGTGACCAGTACGAGAGAGTGAGAGCGATAACACCAAATTTAACACACCTGCTCCCCAATCACACCTGAGACCTTGTAACACTAACAAATCACATGACACTGGGGAGGGAAATGGCTAATTGGCTGTGCTCACTTTTGTTGCCAGCGTTTTAGACATTAATGGCTGTGTATTGGGTTATTTTGAAGGGCCTTCATCTCCTGTTGAGCCGCTTGTTGTGCTGTGATAGCCTGGCAACTCTCCTCTCACTGAGCTGCAGCAGCCTCTGCGACCTGGAGGTTGATTTCCTGCAGAGCGGTGTGTTTTGCTGCATGTTGTGCTGCAGCAGCCTCTGCAACCTCCGAAGGTCAGCTATATCCGTGATAGTGAAAGCAGCGCTAAAACTGAATATATATTGTGCAAAACAATTTAGTGCAAAAAATACAAACAAAGTGCTAGTGCAAAAAGTCTCAACAGTGCAATCCTCAATGAAGTGCAAAGGTATGTCCTCCTTGAATCAAACAGCCAACTTGCTTCAAAGCTGAGTCCTTCACCTTCAATCACTTAAATGCAAAAACCAAGGTGGTGGTGCAAAAAAATCAATTGTGCAACATTGAATAAAGTGCAGGGATAAATACTCCTTAAATTGTGCAGCTATGCTGTTTTTGATAGCGTATCCTTCACCATCGGTCACCACATGCGTGTGCACACATTGGGGGCTCACCAGAGACAGATAGGCTCATCTTTCCAAAAATAGAGGGGGCTCATCACAATGACCTTCCCAAGAACCGCATCCACAGGCACTCGTTCCTCTCCAGCATGTATAATCATGGGGAACAAGCAAGAAAGACCCTCATAGTGTATCACTTAAGGTATAGACATTTATTCAAACAGCACCGATTGGGCTTACATTAAAAACACTTTAAAACAGCAAGTTTCATTTAGCCAGATAGTTCTACCACTCGGCCCTCCAACGCTCCTCTCCTCCACATCCGGAGCGTCACAGCCGTCGGTACAAACGTTCACCTCGGGTCGCCGTGTGGCCACGCCCTGACATTTCGTCACTTCCGACTTGATCACTGGGCTGGCCACACGGCAATCCAAGCCCTCCTATATAGTAGTAACCTTACGCCACTAGGTGGCGCCTCCGGTCTGGATCACCACCACCTCAAATCGCCAGGCAGCTCAGCAGGATGCTGATTAACACCATATAAAGTAATTTCTCATATAATATGATGTGGCAAACAGTGTGGCGAGAGGTAGACGCGATCCACCACCGGGCAAACAAAAAGATGCAGTTGTGTTCAGATATATAAATCTAAAACATGAATCTTAAATTAAAAATTAGATTTGCATCCCTTTCAGTCCAAAACGTTTTATGTGGCTCAATATGTATTATATTAAAACCAAGTAGAACTTCCCATAAAATCCATAATCAGATCCACTCTGCATTGAGCATAAAGTCCATACGTGAGTCCATAAACTGAATTGTGAATTTCAGGTATAGTAAAATCGGGACCACAAGTCCACTATGTATAGTCCCAGCATAGGATCATCTTTAGATTTATGCTTAATTGCCCGGTATTGAGTCTAAAAATTATCTTAGCCCTAGATCCCCTTATGTTAACAATCTAGGGATAACCGAATATACCTGAATATTTTGAAGAAATTGGAGAAAGCGAATTAATAAGATTAAATTTCATGATTAAAGTAAAATCGATAAAATCACGTAAAATTCGGCAAAAACCCCCCTCACATTCTTATCATGGGATTATATATTAAAGTAAAATAATGATAAAATTATGATGAGGCTATTAAAAGGATCAAGCATTACTAATAAAACAGTTTAGGTCCAGTTCAATGTTCAAACCATTCGGACTGAGGGTGTCTAAAAGGTGTATCCACCGGGTTTCCTTCTTAGATATTTCCCTCACCTTATTAGATCCTCTCCAATTGGGGATTAGCTTTTCTACACCCCAAAATTGCAGCACAGAGGGATCCCTTTTTTATGTACTGCCCTAAAATGTGCAGAAACGCTATGGTCTTTAAAACCACGGATGATGTTCGCTACATGTTCACCCATCCTCACTTTTAACATGCGTTTTGTTCGTCCCACATACATTAGTCCACAGGGGCACCTTAGGATGTACACCACATGCGTACTCTCACAGGTGATGAATTGATCTATATAATGTCTTTTATTGTTACTGGTAGACATAAATGTGGTCCTAGTCCTCATTTCATTTCCTGAGAGACTACACGCCCCACATCTACCACAGGCTCTAAAGTCTTTCTTCTCTGGCCATAATTGTAGTCCACCTGTATTCATAGGGGGGTCAAGTATCCTTTTTACTACTTTATCCCCAAAGTTGGGGGCATTTCTATAGATGAATCCCGGCATATTTGGCAACGCTGGGCCCAAGGTTTTATCCATCTTGAGCAGATGCCAGTGCCTGATGAATATCTCTTCTACCTCACGATATTGCTGGTGGTACTCCATAACCATATTCCATTCTCGTTTCATATCAGTCTTCAGTTGTTTTGGCTGTTCATTGAGTAAACCTTCCCTTGGGGTCTGTAGTACCCTACTTCTCTCTCTCTCCAGTTGTTGAGGGTCATAACCTTACTGTCGGAACTTCTCTTTAATCTGTTCAGATTGTTCTAAGTAATACTGTTCTGTGGTACAATTTCTTCTGATCCGCGTGAACTGTCCTCTAGGAATATTCCTGAGCCACGTTGGATGATGTCCACTCGTAATAGCCAAGTAACTATTACGATCTGTCGGCTTAAAAAAAGTCTTAGTGGCTAAAGATTCATTAGTCTTATAAATAGTCACATCCAGATAGTTGATTTCATACTGGCTCACCTGGTAGTCCAATTTAATGTTATTATTGTTATTATTTAGACTTACCATGAATTCATCTAAGGAAGCCTGCAGGCCTTCCCATATCAATATCAGGTCGTCTATAAACCTGCGATAAAATCGCAGCTCAGGCCTTTTATCCTTAAAGATGAATCTATCTTCCCATTCAGCCATGAAAATATTTGCTAAACTGGGAGCAAATTTAGCCCCCATAGCAACTCCACTGCACTGGGCATATGCATTCTGAAACCAAAAGTAGTTGTGCTTTAGACAAAAGTCCAAGGCACTGGCCAGAAACACCTTTTGTTCTATCTGCATCTCCTCCCTTTTGCTTAAAGCCCAGTTCAGGGACAACATTGCATCATCATGGGATATGTTGGTGTACAATGATGCCACATCTGCTGTGACTAAGAATGTATCAGTACCTGTTTTTAGATTAATCCCCTCCAATGACATAGGAGATCTTTTGTGTCCTTTAAATAAGCCTTGGTAGTGATAACGCTTGGCTGCAGTGCAAGATCCAGGTATTCTCCCAATCTTGCAGTTACTGACCCTATGCCTATGCCGTTGACTATAGGGCGGGGAGGAGGGTTCTCCAAACTCTTATGGATCTTAGGTAATGTGTAGATCACTGGTATTCTGCATACACTTGGAACCAGGTATGTCCGCTCTTTCTTGCTTAGAACACCTTTTTTAGCTCCTAATCAGGTACTGATACATTCTTAGTCACAGCAGATGTGGCATCATTGTACACCAACATCCCTGAACTGGGCTTTAAGCAAAAGGGAGGAGATGCAGATGGAACAAAAGGTGTTTCTGGCCAGTGCCTTGGACTTTTGTCTAAAGCACAACTACTTTTGGTTTCAGAATGCATTCTATGCCCAGAGCAGTGGAGTTGCTATGGGGGCTAAATTTGCTCCCAGTTTAGCAAATATTTTCATGGCTGAATGGGAAGATAGATTCATCCTTAAGGATAAAAAAAAGGCCTGAGCTGTGATTTTATCGCAGGTTTATAGACGACCTGATATTGATATGGGAAGGCCCGCAGGCTTCCTTAGATGAATTCATGGTAAGTCTAAATAATAACAATAATAACACTAAATTGGACTACCAGATGAGCCAGTATGAAATCAACTATCTGGATCCTTCTCAAAAGAAGGATCATTGATCACCTAAAAATACACAGCTTGCAGCCAAAGCAACATGGCTTTACTGAGGGCAGATCGTGCCAGACAAATCTGATTGAATTCTTTGACTATATTACCAGTGTTTTGGACCAGGGTGGTGCTGTGGACATAGCATATCTTGATTTCAGCAAGGCATTTGATACAGTTCCACATAATGATCTGATACAAAAGTTGTACAAGCTGGGACTTAACCCTTGGGTGGTTCAGTGGATATGCAGTTGGCTAAAGGATAGATCCCAGAGTGTGGTTGTAAATGGGGTTCACTCAGAACAGAGACCAGTCACTAGTGGGGTACCACAAGGCTCTGTACTGGGTCCTGTTCTATTCAACCTATATGTAAGTGATATAACTAAAGGTTTGCTGGGCAATGTATGTCTCTTTGCTGATGATACAAAGGTGTGTAGTAGGGTTGATATCCCTGGAGGGGTCTGTAACATGGAACATGATTTGGCATTGCTGGAAGATTGGTCAAAGAAGTGGAGACTGCAGTTCAATATTTCTAAATGTAAAATAATGCATCTAGGGAAAAAGAA
>BLSH010263846.1:73632-87189 GCA_018402905.1 Glandirana rugosa
AACCGTATGCGCCGTGCTTGCTCTGCGTAGGGACGTACGAAGGAAAGCGAACTGTATTCATTCCGTAAACTGAGAGATCGGACCGGAATAGACGTGAGTTAGGACGAATCTACCCCAAAACCATGCTTAAAGGAGTGGACCTAAAATCGAGAGATGAAATTAGGGTTTCGGATGCAGTGAATAAGGCCAAAAGCGAGGCTGGGAAAGGGGTAAGTGTTTCCATGGGCTGTTCCAACAGGGGAGAGGGGGGAGGATAAGCGAGACCGCTAACTTGGCAATCGTAGGGAGTATGCTCTTTTAGAGTTATTTTCATTAAGTTTGGGGCTGATGTCAGTGGTGACGTCATAAATAGCAATACGTCGTCAGCAAACAGACAGAGTTTGTGGTGGTGGCCTCCAAGCTCTAGGCCGGTGATATTGAGATTTTCTCGTATGAGGGATGCTAACGGTTCAATCGCCAGAGCGAATAGGAGGGGGGAGAGGGGACAACCTTGTCGGGTACCTTTGTGAATGGGGAAAGGGTCGGAGCGAAAACCGGAATAAGTGACGTAGGCTTTGGGATTAAAGTAGAGAGCTAAAATCCAGGTGAGGAAATTCGTACCAAAACCCCATCTAAGCAGGATTGAGTGCAGATAAGGCCAGGCTAGAGAGTCAAATGCCTTACTTATGTCAAGCGAAAGGAAGCATGCAGGGATGCGTCTCGTTCGTGCCGCGTATGCCAAGAGTGTAGCTCTGCGGATGTTGTCGCCAGCTTGCCTAGAGGGGATAAATCCCGTTTGATCTCTATTTATTAGCGTGCCTATGGTTGCTAGTAGTCTGGTAGCAAGTGTTTTGGCGAGAATTTTTATGTCTAGGTTGAGTATCGAGATAGGCCTGTAGTTTGACCAGGCGGTATCATCAGAGTTAGGTTTGGGGATCATAGAGATAGAAGCCGTGAGGGTCTCGGGTCTGAAACGGTTGCCCTTGAGAAGGGAGTTAAAAGCGGTCACTAAAAGTGGGGTCAATATGTCCTAAAAACGTTTATAGTAGGTGGCAGAAAGGCCGTCTGGGCCAGGGCGTTTGTGGGGTTTCAGGGTTTTAATTGTAGTTATTATTTCTTCTACTCTCAATGGTTGGTCTAAGGCTGCTCTTTGGTCTTGAGTGAGAGACGGGAGGCGGGTATCTGCAAGCAGGGAATCTAGGTCAGTTTGGTTGAGCTGGGATGAGTCGCTGTAAAGTTCTGAAAGCTTCCTTCGGAAGACATTTAAGATTTTCAGAGGATTGCTGGTGTATGCATTGGCGGCCACCTTCAGCCTTATAGGTTTAGGTGTATAGTCCGCTCTGCGGAGTGCCAAGGCGAGGAAAGTATCTGGCTTATTAGCCCGCATGTATATAGTATGTCTAGTTTTACGAAGCTTTTTCTCCGCCATCTCTGTTAGACTTATATCTAATTCCAATCGTGCTTTTTCGAACAATTCTCTGTTATTTGGGGATGGGATGTTCTGAAATTGCTCTGTGGCTTCTCAATATGCCTTCTCAAGTTGCTTTATGCGTTTATTGTATTCTTTCCGAGCATGGGAAGTTTGACTCATGCAAACACCCCTTATATAGGGTTTGTGGGCTTCCCATATGGTAAGAGGGTCCATATCAGGGGTCGAGTTTGTGGATATATATTCATGGAGTGCATTGGAAAGAGTTTGCCTGTGCGCTGGATTCGCTAAGAGGCTGTCATCCATTGTCCAACTCCTTTGTGATGAAGTTGGGACCAGGGAGGAGAGAGAGGTGATTACAGCATTGTGGTCAGACCAAGTGCTAGGGAGAATGCTGGAGTCTGTGATCAATGCGGCCGTCGCTATGCTGAGTAAGATATGATCTATGCGTGCAAAAGATTTATGTGGGTGGGAATAATGTGTGTATTGGCGTCTGGCTGGATTATGCTCTCTCCAGGAGTCGACTAGGGAGTGGGACTCCAAGAGTTGCCTATATGAGAGGCGAGCGGGTGTCGCGGGTACCGGGGATTTGTCTAGGGGCGGGAATAAGACTTGGTTAGAATCTCCACAGATAATAGCTGTCCCCCGTTTGTGGGAGTCTATAAGTTGGAATAGATGTGAGAGGAACGGGATTGGGTTAGCGTTTGGAGCATAGTAGGAGACTATGGTGACTTCCTGGTCTAGGAGTAGGCCAGATAAGAGTAGGAATCTGCCTTCCGGGTCTTTTATCTCGGTGTGCAGTGTGAATGGTGTTGTGGAGTGGAAAGCAATCAGGACGCCTCTATGTTTCTTAGGTGCTGAGGCTGTGTAAACTTGCGGGTATTGGCATGCAAGGGATTTCGGAGTAGATTGGGTAGAGAAGTGCGTCTCCTGTAGGCAAACCACATGGACCTCGGTTGATGCGTAGGTGCGAAAAGCTTTGTTGCGTTTAACTGGCTCGTTCAAGCCTTGAACGTTATGTGTCAAGACGCGCAGGGGGGCCATGAGAGTTGATGAGAGGGACTATGTTCAGTATAGTAGGATCTACTCCCGAGGGTCCCTCCCCCAGAGATAAGTCGAAGGAGATAGACTGTAAACTGGACAGGCACTCATGTGAATAGTTGTAACAAAATACATTAATATATAAGAGGTTGTACCATTCTGGCATAATCAGTAGAGACAAACCCAGGGCCATGGTCACGCGTCCATCTCATAACTTATAACTGGCAAGTCAACCTCCTTTAAGGGGGTATAAGGGTGGAGGTAACGCTCCTAGGCCCGGGATCGCCTGTACCGATTTGAAATTATGCCATCATCATGATGGGCTTAACTCACCATGCATCATATATGTGCGTTACATTCATGTTAGGGTTGCGGAAGAAGGGTCCCAATTTGTCGCACACCTATAGTGTCTCGTGAGCCCCAGGTGCTATTGTATGTGGCAAAAGGGGTAATATAGCCTACTTAATAAGAGCATTGGGTTCCAAGTTCAACAGAAATGTTCGTACCTGTTGAGAGAAACAATTAGTTATTAAAGGTTTACCCAACCCATACCATGGGTGTCTGTGTTAGTGGCTGGGACCAGTAGGCCTTCTTAAACTAGGAGACATGGTGAGTAATAAACAGAAAGGAAGAAATGTTTTCATTCCATCGGATCGGTTGGTGTAGCGTAAGTAAGGCGACTTCTTTTGTTCGCTGCCATCTGGGAAGTTGGGCCGTACTTGTCCTGGGGCTTCCTTGGAGAATTAGAGGTCGCACATCTCTTGGAAGAGTCTGGAGATGGGTCTGGAATCGGAAGTCTCAATTCACGTAAGGCCGAGATAATGTCTTCTTCGGATTTACAGTGGAAGGAAGAGCCTTTGTAGGCAAATTTGACCACAAAAGGAAAACTCCATCTATAGGTGATTCGATGTTGTTGCAATATTTGTAGATGGGGTTTCAAGGCTCTCCTCCTAAGTAAGGTTTGGTGTGAAAGATCATGGAACAGCTGGTATCTGTAACCTTGGAATGAGAGATTATGCTTGTTGCGGGCTGCCTCCATGAGTTGTTCTTTGGTGCGGAAAAAGTGCAATTTTGTGATGATGTCTTGGGGAGGGCCCTCATCCTTACGTGGAGCTAAAGATCTGTGAATACGGTCCATTTCTAACTTATCAATAGGAATGGAGGGGGCCAGCTCTTGAAACAGGGCCGTAATTGTGGACTGGAGATCTTCGACTGATTCAGGAATGCCCCTGATTCGTATATTCGACCTTCTGGCTCTGTTTTCAAAGTCTTCCAAACGGGCCTGGAGGGTGGCGTTTTCTGACTTTAGTGTTTCTATGTCTTCCTCATGGTTGGCGGTGATCATTTGTAAGTCATCTGTTTTCTCTTCTAGGATTGAGGTCCGACGGCCAACCTCCCGAATCTCTCGTGTCAGCTTATCTGTGATTAAATCAGATGTATGTTGTAGGGCCCTCTGCAACATCTGTTCGAACTGGTTTAGGAGTTCCGTGTGTTGGAGAGATCCTGGGGCAGCATTGGTAGTTGGTACGATAGCACTGGAATGGTTGCTAACATGTGGTGGGGTATGATGGCATCCAGGTTGTGGGGCAGGTTCAGAGGTCATCTGGTGAGATGGTTGTGACGCCATTTTAAGGGTGGCTTGTGTGAGGGCTTCACGTATCGTTTTAGATTTCGTTTTACTGCCCGATTTTTTGCTTGGAGACATTACCCCCTAGGGGGTTGTATGATTGAGAGAATTGTTGCAAATAGTAGATGGCAGACTGTAGGTACAACCGTAGATAGGCGGCTAGTTCAGTCCCAGTGTGGCAGGGTTTCAGGCGGACATTTTAACTGATGTAGTTGTGTGGTAGGAGTAGTACTTAGCAGGGCAATAGGCAGGCCTGGACAGGCCACAGTCCGGGCTAGTAAGCTTTGGGGAAGATTACACCTCAGCAAGCTTAGTTAGAAGGTTTGGCCTGCAAGCTAGTCCCAGAGAGTCTGGGTATAGAAGCGTGTGGCGGGTTCCATGAGGTGGTGGTGGCTGAAGTGGATACCTGCTGATAAGGCCACATTACCCTTCCCATAGCCTGGGTGTGAAAACTGTAACAGGGGGCAATTATTGGCTTCAAACAAAACTGATCTGTTAAAATGAGTCTGATAGATAAATCATTTGTTCATATAATATATTTTATATCAAACGCAACACACACTGGTACACAAATTGGCAGTCATCTTCCCCCAGCCGCAGCATATTGCCAAGTTGGCTCCAGTGGTAATGAGGATGGAGGAGAAGATGATGATGAGGTCACTGACCTGAATTGGGTGGTCAGGCACAACCCCAACGAGGCAGCCATCATGGAAGAGTAGAGAGCAGCCACCCTATTCCATCACCTTGTCGAGCTGTTATCTCCCAGCCTACTTATCACAGCTCAGCAGTCTGGGCCTTTTTAGCACATGTGCAGCACTGTTGCAATTTGTAAACTTTGTCTCAAGCACATCAAGCATGGCAAAAACAACAACCATTTGGGAACCACATGCTTGACAAGGCATTTAGCCTCCCACCACTCAGCCCATTGGCAAGAGCACCTGAAAGCCACACAAAAGTGGCGCAAATCTGTTTCTCTTCCTTACTCACCTCAGTTTGCCCCTGCTATACCTCATGACCTCTCAGCAGCCTCCACTGACAGGGATGATGGTATAGTGCAGGGTGTCCCAGGTCCTTGCAGCACATCTGCCAGCAGCACACCACCAGCTGTAGACTATAGCTGACAAATTTCTCTGACCCATCTGCTGCAGCAGAAAAAAAAATACAGTCTCTGCCACCCACATGCCCAGCGTCTAAATGCAAGCTTGTCAAAGCTGCTGGCTCTACAACTTCTGCCTTTCCGCCTGGTGGATTCTGCCCCATAACGTGAATTTGCAGAATGTGCAATACCACAATGGCAGGTTCCCAGTAGCTATTTATTTTCACGTAAGGCCATTCCAGCTCTGTGCCATCACGTGAAAGGCAATGTTGTGGCATCGTTGGGCAAGGCTGTCAGCCACAAAGTCCATGTTACTGCTGACACATGGTCCAGCAAGCATGGTCAGGCACAATATATTTTATTTCAAAAATATTTTTATTGAATTTTGTACAGGATACAAAAAACAGACATCATCAAATGAAACTTACAAGCCTCATACATATTGGTAAATGTAAATGAATATACTTAGGCCTCACAGAGCAAAAAGAGTGACAATGAACGAGAATAAACTCAAAATTTACATGCAGTTACTAGGCCAGAGCCAGTTGAAGAACACGAAATTTCACTTTCCTTCTCACTTTCCCCCTTTAAGGTGACCCCCAACCCACCCCTAACGGGAGCCAGGCACAATATATTTTGTTACATAGTTACATAGTAGTTAAGGTTGAAAAAAGACAACAGTCCATCCAGTTCAACCCGTGTAGGTGTACGCCTGTCAGTACCCATATCCTTGTATGTTATATTCATTGAGATAAACATCCAATAGTTTTTAAATATGCCCATTCTACCTGCCGTCACTACTAGTTGTGGAAGAGCGTTCCACATCTTTATTGCCCTGACAGTGAAGAACCCCCATTCACAGATTAAACCGCTTTTCTTCCAGTCTCAATGTGTGTTCCCTTGTCCTCCTACATTCCCTGAGACTAACCAGTTTATTTTTTATGCTAGGATCCCCATTGAGATATTTATAGATTGCAATCATGTCCCCTCTCAAGCGTCGCTTCTCCAAAGAGAATAAGTTTAGCGCCTGCAGTCTCTCCTCATAAGTAAGGTCTTCCATTCCCCTTATCAGTTCAGTTGCCCTCCTTTGGACTCTCTCCAGCTCCAGTACATCCTTTCTGAGGACCGGTGACCAGAACTGGACAGACTACTTCAGATGCGGCCTAACCAGGGGTTTATAAAGTGGCAGTATTATAGCTTTATCCCTGGAGCATTTCCCTTTTTTATGAATGCTAATATTCTACCTGCTCTGGTTGCTGCAGCTTGACATTGCATGCTATTGCTCAGTCTGTCATCTACTAGGACCCCCAGATCCTTCTCCATTCTTGAGTCCCCCAGAGGGTACTGAGCTTTTTTGTTTTTTGCCCCGAAGTGCATTACTTTACATTTCTCTACACTGAACCTCATCTGCCATTTGTCTGCCCACTCCGTTAATTTTTCAGGTTATCCTGTAGAATGTTAATATCCTGCTGCAATGTTATTAACCTGCTTATTTTTGTATCATCAGCAAAAACTGAGACAGAGCTATTAATCCCTTCCCCTAGGTTGTTAATGAATAGATTGAATAGAATTGGTCCCAAGACAGATCCTTGGGGTACCCCACTCATCACCCTAGACCAGTCTGAGTACACTTTATTAATTGCCACCCTTTGGACACGCCCCTGTAACCAGTTCTTTACCCAAGAACAAACTTTATGGTCTATACCTGCAGATCTCAGCTTGTAAATCAAGCGTTTATGGGGAACTGGGTCAAAAGCTTTTGCAAAATCCAGGTACACTACCTCCACTGACCCCCCCATATCTATATGGCCGCTCACTTCCTCATAGAATGTTAGCAGTTTTGTCTGGCGGGAACGACCCCTCATAAACCTGTGCTGATTACTGCTAATGATGTTACCCTCCTCAGTTAATTTTTGGATATAGTCTCTAATTATCCCCTGCAGTAATTTACCCACTATTGATGTTAGGCTAATTGTCCTGTAATTCTCAGGAATATACCTCTGGCCTTTTTTAAATATTGGCACCACATTGGCTTTCCTCCAATCGGCTGGTAACACTAGTCATACTATCCACAAATATTAGGAACAATGGCCTGGCTATAACCTGACTGAGTTCACTGAAGCCACCTGGTCCTGGTGATTTACTTGTATCTAGTTTTTCTAGTTTTTCTTGGACTCCAGCCTCTGTTAGCCACGAGGTTAAGGCCTGTGCTGTGGCACTAACCGTATTGGTTGTGGTCGGTAAACTCCTCCTTTTCCTGTGTAAAAACTGAGGAGAAGAAGGTATTTAATATAGTTGTCTTTTCTGTGTCATCTGTGACCATCCTCCCATTATCATCCCTTAAGTGTGCAATTTTCTCTAATTTTGCCTTTTTATTATTAATATATTTAAAGAATTTCTTTGGGTTTATTTTACTTTCCTCTGCTATGTGTTTCTCATATTCCTGTTTAGCCTTCCTGATTGCATTTTTGCACCTCTTGTTACCTTCCTTGTATTTTTTTAATTCAGAAGGTGACCTTCCCCCTTTATATTTTTTAAAGTCCAAGTTTTTCTCTTTAATGAGGCTTTTCACATTACGGTTTATTTATTATTTATTTATTGCCCACTGGAATGCACTGTGTGATACCCTTATTTAATATGCTCCTAAAATATTCCCATTTTTCTTCAGTGTTCATTTTATCTAGTATTATGTCCCAATTTATGTCCTGTAGTAATGACCTATCATTCTATGGTTACTAGATCCCAAGTTTTCACAAATTTCCATGTCTGAGACCAGATTTGGATTGTTGGTAATTAATAGATCTAACAGGGCATTCTTCCTAGTTGGGGAATCCACCAATTGGGACATGAAGTTGTCCTGTAGGACATTCATGAAATGACGGGCCTTTAATGAGTGTGCTGTCCCCAGTGCCCAGTCAATATCAGGATAATTGAAGTCTCCCAGTATGATTACAGTTCCAAGTTTTGCTGCCATTTCTAGCTGGGATATCAGTTTCAGTTCATCCTCCTCCTTAAGGTTGGGAGGCCTGTAACATAACCCACTAATACTTTCCCATTCGCCTCCCCTCTATGAAGTTCCACCCATATTGATTCTACCTCCCCCCTCATACTGCCCATAATGTCACTCCTTTTTACCACCTTAACGCCATTTTTGACATATATACAGACCCCTCCACCTCTTCTACCTTCCCTGTCTTTTCTATACAATGTATACCCCTGTATATTGGCCAGCCAATCGTGTGAGCTGTCAAACCAGGTTTCAGCTATTCCCACAAGGTCTAAGTCTTCTTCATGTAACAGGAGTTCCAGTTCCTCCATTTTGTTAGCTAGGCTCCTCGCATTTGCGTAAATGCCCCTTAGTGTTATATGAGCGCACTTAATTTTCCCCTTATGTTTCCTTTGGCTCAGTTTAGGAGTAGTCCCCTCATTCACTTTCAGATTATATACTGTGTTAGTAATTTCACTGCTGACTCCACTATATCCCTCTGTTCCCTGCTTACTACTGTCTATAGCTTCCTCTGACCCCCCCCCCCAATACCTAGTTTAAAAGCCCCTCCAACTTTGTGGTCATCTTTCTTCCCAGTAGAGCTGCACCATCCCCATTAAGGTGAAGCCCATCCTTACTATAGAGCCGGTAATCGACCGAGAAGTCGGTCCAGTTCTCCAGAAACCCAAATCCCTCTTTCCTACACCAATTCCTCAACCACCTGTTCAGGTCCCTAATCTCCTGCTGTCTCTCTGGTGTGGCTCGAGGGACAGGTAGTATTTCAGAGAAAACTACTTTGGAGGTCCTTTTCTAGTCTATTTCCTAAGTCCCTGAAATCAGTTTTTAGGACTCTCCACCTTCCTCTCACTTTGTCATTGGTACCAACATGTATCATGACCGCTGGGTCCTGCCCAGCCCCACAGTTAAGCCTACAGCACCTGGTATTCCCAGGCGGTCTCCCATCCAGGTACTAACCAGGCCTGACCCTGCTTAGCTTCCAAGATCAGACGAGATCGGGCGCATTCAGGGTGATATGGCCCGTTGTTCACAGCACACTGGGTAACTCTGCTTGCAACTTAGAAGGATGCAGGATAGGGCTCAGTGCTGTAGCTTGTTGTGTCCCCACTTTTACATACAGCTGGTGATGATGCAAGATTTGTCAGCTCTACCACTTCTCCTCCTTCTCCATGCTCTCCTCTGCTGAATTGTCCTATGAACCTCAAGTACCCCCTAAGGGCAATTCAATGAGTCAAGCTAAAAGGTGCCATGTGTCTAGGGGACAGGAACCACACTGGAGCAGAGATTCTTGCAGCTCTGTAGGGGCAGGCCCAGAGGTGGTTCACACCATACCAGCTAGAGCCAGGAATGGTGGTGTGCGATAATGGCACAATCCTCCTGTCTGCCCTTAGACAGGGAAAGTTGACACATGTACCATGCCTGGCACATGTCCTTAATTTGGTGGTGCAGCATTTCCTAAATAGGTACCCAGGCTTGGAAGATTTGCTAAAGCAAGCCAGAAAGGGTCTGTAGCCATTTCAGGCAGTCATACACAGCCAGTGCTTGGTTGGCTGATATTCAGCAGGAATTCCACCTGCCCGTAAACCGCCTGATTTGTTACAAGCCCAACAGGTGGGACTCGACTTTGGAAATGCTGTAGTGGCTACACATGCAGCAGAGGGCCGTCAATGAATACCTGTGTGAGTATGGCACAATGATATGCTCAGGCCAGCTCGGCTTTTTTTCCCAGCACCAATGGCTGCTCATAAAGGATGCATGCACTGTACTGTTATCATTTGAAGAGGTCACAAGCATGGTGAGCTGTGACAATGCATGCAATCTCTGTTGTGTTCCTGCTGGAGCAGACTCTGCGTGACATTATGGACAGGGCACTCGAGGCAGAGCAGCGGGAGGAAGAGGAGGACTTCCTTTCCTCTCAAGGCCCACTTTATGCAGATACCATTGTTCCTACGCCACAGAAGAGGAGTGGGAGGAGAAGGAGGAGGATTCTGGCAGTTTTGGAGGCATAAAAGCAGAGGAAGACATATGTCCTTCCCCAGAACCCTTGGGAGTAGTACGTAGCTGGGAGGAGGCATTTCCAGATACTATAATCCCAGAGGAGTCTGCTTCTCATGCCTCCACAAATTTGCGGTGCATGGGCTCCCTCAAGCTTCAAAGCCTGCAAAGGGACCCAAGAATACATGGTGTAAAGGAGAAGGATCACTATTGATTGGCAGCTCTCCTTGACCACCATTACAAGGGGAAAGTCTCAGAACTCATCCCACCCCCACAGAGAGTGCAGAAGATGAAATCTCTTGAGGACACCTTAAAGACTCTGGTACATTACAGTGTCTTGGAAAACGTAGTTAGAGGCTTCTGTTGGTCAAGAGAGGAGCGGTGGAGAAGGCGGCCGCCTAAGTGATGCATTTCACAATTTTTTTAGTCCTCACTGCCCAGGGCACATGGTGGATGATTATCTAGGGGTAAAAACAGAGATGGAGAGCTTTCCAGTTGATGATTCACTTACTGTGTCATGAGAATAGACCACTGGCCAGAACTTGCCCAGTATGCAATTGAGCTGCTGGGTTGCCCTGCATCCAGCGTGCTTTCCAAACAGGCATTCAGTGCTGCTGGAGGTTTTGTTACTGATAATAGAACGCGTCTGTCCATAGACTTTGTGGACCGTCTGACAGTTATCAAAATGAATCAGTCCTGGGTTACCAGCAGCTATGAAACCCCTGATTCCAATGTCGCTGATTAAGTGTTTTTGGGATGTGGAATCTCTGCGGGACATCTAGGCTGCCTAACGTTGTGGGTGTTGATTTCATCTGGAAGAATGTTTTTAGTGTGGGTTTCATGGGCACAATTAACACTGAAAGACCAATTTTTCCACACCTGTTTGACAGGTGCATATGATTGCAATTTTTGACAACAAGGGCAATTCTTGCTTTCAACAAGAGTACCTCAGTAGGGTTACGGTGGAGGCACCACCGACAAAAAAACGTCCGCACCTCTTTCTGCTATCCAAAATCTGTATAAGAGACACCAGAATTTATCCAAGAAATCTCTAATCTTATTCCCAGTGCACTACACTGTGGCCTCATCATACAGACTGGTTCCCCAAGCTATTGCTTACATAATAAAGAAAGCTTGCAGGTATAATGTCATTTTTTTGGCGTTATGCTTTCACTTTAAGCATCAATAAATCCCTGCTCATTTAAAAATGAGTTTTTTTACAAACTTTTTTTTCATTTATACATGTCCCCCAGGGCAGTACCTGGAATCCCATAACCATTGCATGCCCAATTACTTGCATATAAGCCTTCAAAATGGGCACTTTAGATTTTTACTGTTCGGGGTCCCATAGACTTCAATGTTGTTCGTTATTCAGTTCCGAACTTTCGCAATGTTCAAATGTTCTGGTGCGAACCGAACGGGGGGTTGCCTGGCCCATCCCTACTGAGGACCACTGGTGCAGTGTGATGAGCTATGTGCCTGTAAACTTACTACACTTGTGAGTAATGTTTGTTTTTACCTCCATTAAGCTAGAAGGCGCTTATGTTTTCTCTTAGGATTCTGGAGGATGCTATGTACAGGGTGCAGAGTTGAGGAGGGTGCTAGGTACAAGGTGCAGAGTTCAGGAGAGTACTATGTACAGGGTGCATAGTTCAGGTGGGTGCTAGGTACAGGGTGCAGAGTTTAGGTGGGTACTAGGTACAGGGTGCAGAGTTCAGGTGGGTGCTGGGTACAGGGTGCAGAGTTCAGGAGGGTGCTAGGTACAGGATGCAGAGTTCTAGTGGGTGCTGGGTACAGGGGCAGAGTTCAGGTTGGTGCTAGGTACAGGGAGCAGAGTACAGGTAGGTGCTAGGTATAGGGTGCAGAGTTCCACCCCCAAAGGCACTTATGTTTTCTCTTAGGATTCTGGAGGATGCTATGTACAGGGTGCAGAGTTCAGGTGAGTGCTAGGTACAGGGTGCAGAGTTCAGGTGGGTGCTGGGTACAGGGTGCAGAGTTCAGGTTGGTGCTAGGTATAGGGTGCAGAGTTTCACCCCCAAATTCACCATCCATGGCACGATTGCCTTCCCCCTCCCAGCTCCCCATCCCCCTTCCTGTACAATTATCACTCTAAATGCTTTTCACCCCTCCAAACACAAACCTCAGATACAGTGTGGCTCAGGGAAGTGCGAGAGATGCTCTTCCTCCCAGGCTCCTCAGAATCACCTGTCATAAGACACATCAGAGACAAGGAGAAGCCTAGCAAAAGCTTCCCCGGCCTTAGTGTGACGCCAAGAGATGTTGAGGGTGCTGAGAATCGGTGCAGCAGCCCGGACAGGAGCGCTGTCACTTCTGAAAACAAAAGCCTGGCTTCTGTGTTTAGAAGTGTGAGTAGTGAGCAGTAGTGAGCAGAAAGGACAGAGCCAGCGCAGGAGGTAGCGGAAATGTGTTCCGCCATGTCCCTTGTTGAAACAAAGCCCTGGTGTCACCCCTCTGGTGGGTGTCATGTGGGTGCGGTCCGCACACCCCGCACCTCCATAGCGACGCCACTGGGTATTATAAGCAGAGATCAGAATGAAATGTGGCAATGCAGGCAGTTTCTACTCTATACATATATAATGCAACTTGACTTGTATAACACAATCCTATTAGAAAAAACACTGACATATTGCTGTCTTGTAGGCTGTAGGGTGCTGTGATTAGCTTGCAGGCATGTACAGGCTTGTATGACAATGACTGCACTGTCCTAAGCTGCTGTATATTCAGGGTGATCACATTTCACAATGTATTCCAGAGCTATAGATAATTTTTTGACTGGAGCTATAAAGGATTTTTTTAGGCTAGAGCTAAAAAAGATTTTTCGACTGTTCTGCTTCTGCAATCTAAGCACTGAAAGTGTAATTTTCATAACTCATCCAGTTGTGGTGAGATAGCTTAACATACAGTCTAGACTTCCGGTTCCGGCGCCGCATGTGAGGGAGCAGGTAACGGCGGCTCCAGGCCCCCAGACTTATAAAAGCAGACAAAACCCCAGCCACCGACTACCGATTACCTCCCACGGCCGTCGTTTCATCACCCAGCGACAGCCAGACCGATGGACCGATTCGTGACCCACGCGGCAGGTGGAGCGGCCGGTCAGAACCGTTCGATCGTTGCAACGAACGAAGGCTCGCCTAAAATGGCGGACGGAGCTCCGAACACCAGCTCCATGGCACAGAACACCGTGTCAGAAGAACAACAATCTGCAATCCAACCTCCAACTCTCCCTCCTCCCTTGGATGGTCAACTAGAGGGCCTGGCCCAGGCTGTGGCGGCACTCCTAACGCCCTCCATTACCGCCGCGGTGGATAGGGCGGTGGCAGCGGGCATCGTGCAACTCAGGCAAGAACTTGGTGATCATACGAAAC
>BLSH010263846.1:101761-116214 GCA_018402905.1 Glandirana rugosa
AGGACGACCACTTAGGACACGGTCTGGGCGGACACCAGAGCGGACGCATAGGTGAGGAGCTCCGTGTGTGGCGGCCCGAATTCAGCTCCATCCTACCTCCATTGCACAGGATTCACCAGCAGGACCGAACAGCCAGCTAAAGCAGGCACTGGGCAACCCGGGAGCCGCTTCACACCGGCCGGAGAGGCAGATCTGCAGTCCGGGCCTGGCGCAGCGCACCCGCCGCCATCTTGCTACACCTGCCAGCGGGGAGAAAACCTCTCCAGCAGCCTCCGCGGTAAGCCACGCACCTCGCAACCTTCACCCACAGCACCCCAACAGTCAGGGGGACCCCAGCAGGATACAGCCCGTACCTTAAGCCCTGCACCCAGCCCCGGAACGGACCCGACATACGGCGGCCGCCGCCATCTTGTGGCCTAAATAGGCCAGTTCTCTGACACCGAGCCAGCATCAATTACGGCACACTCACCCACGGATTGAGGGTCTCATGAAGTGAAGTGGCCCTGCTAGATGCTTCTCAAACGAATGCCTTGGTAACACAGGCTATCCTGAAACAATGGGACAATTGTCAGTTGGTTGTTAAGTAGAGTTGAGCGAACACCTGGACGTTCGGGTTCTGCGGGTTCGGCCAATCTTTCCGGAAACGTTCGGGTTCGGTACCGATCGTCATCTGAACTTTACCCTGGACCCCGAACCCCATTGAATTCAATTGGGACCCAAACTTTTCGACACAAAAATGACTGTAAAAAAGTCCTGGAAAAGGTTAGAGGGCTGCAAAAGGAAGAAAAATGGGAGATGTGATGTTATTAGATCTGCAATCTGTCCCTTAAGATCGTTCTGTAATGCAGGATGAGAGATCGTTCTGTAATGCAGGATGAGAGATCGTTCTGTAATCAGATCGTTCTGTAATGCAGGATGAGAGATCTTTCTGTAATCAGATCTTTCTGTAATGCAGGATGAGATGCTATAGATCTACAATCTGTCCCTCAAAGCAGTAGTAGTAATCTCTACCTAGTTATTATCACTGCAATCTGTCCCTCACAATCTGTCCCTCACAGCGCCAGCAGCATCCTCTCCCTACACTAAGCTAAGAGCATGTGACATGCAGCACTGTGACTCCAGGCTCATATAGAGACTGGGTCACATGATGCACTGGCCAATCACAGCCATGCCATTAGTAGGCAAAGCTGTGATGGCTTCTAGGGAAAACCAGTGAAACGCTTGTTGATTGGCTGCCCTGCAGCTATTCAACATGCGTGATAAAATACCAGAACCCGAACCCAGACTTTTTCTCAAATGTTCGGGTCCGGGTTCGGATCACGGACACCCGAAAGTTTGGTACGGGCCTGAACATTACAGTCCGGGTTCGCTCAACTTTATTGTTAAGGTAAACGAGTTTGCAACCATTGTTGTATTGCAGTTTGACAGTTGTCTCTATAGATAATGTAAACAATTATATATTTGTGATGGCAAAGTGCCATCTTGAGGTAGAATTTGGAATACACAGGCATTCAGATATTTTTTCGGTTAGTCCATCGTTAAGGTACACAAACCATTGTCAACACAAGCCCATATAAATGTTGCCAGGGAGAAGCTCAGCTCAGCTCACTCTCACCATGCAATAATATCGAAAAGACTCATCTGTAAAGACTCCACCAAGAAAAGTGCTTGGTCTCCAGAAGAATCGTTGTCAATGGAGATCACGAACACAGTAATTGAAGCTAATTAACATTTAAGTGTATTTCTACTGTTGCAGACTATAGTTTGATTGTTTGCTAGGTTGTTAATTTGCTATAGAGATCTGTCAGTCTTGATTTGTATTCCTAATATTGTAATAGTTTTGTATGTACAGCATTTTTGTTCAGTAAAAGATCATTTATACACTGCCAGGTCTTCCTTGCTTATACCGCAAAGTAACCTTGCTATCTAGACATAAGTGAGACACAGTGTTCTCCCCTCTCTGTCAGCTCATGTTTCTAGCTTCCTCAACCTCAGAATCAACATTTGAATCAAGTAATGGCTGTGCATCGTCAAGGAACAAGTGGCTGACACTGTGTTCAAATAACTTAGTTGACTCCTCCATGCCTGATGCTGGGGCTATGGCAGGAATAGCTGTGGACAAGGAGGCAGGTTTAGCCACTCTGGCAGCTGCAGTGGACTGCACACTAGTCTGCTTGGGTGACTGTGGATGAGGAGTGTAAGGATGGTTTAGTAAGCCAGTCCACCACCTCCTCTGTATGCTGTGGCTGGATAGCATGGGCAACATCACTAAATAGAGAAAATGATGCACTGCCTGAGGACTGACCATTTCCACCTTTGCCTGTAGACACATACACTGCTGGCCCCCTCACAGCGCCATGGGAATGTCTGCCTCTCCTTACCGTCCTCCCAGACATGATGGGGGGTGCTTATTAACAAAATGTAATAAAGATGTGGAAATGTGTATGTGAATGCACTTTAATCAATGGAAAGTTTTAACTTGAGTACTAACTACGCAGACACATGCCACTGATACACTATAATAAGCTGCAGTAAAACTGCACTGGCGCACTGCAATATACTACGTCAAAAGTGCAGTAATGCACAGAAGAGTATTTCATTAAATGTGCACTGAAATATATGGCTTTAAACTTTCAGTAACGCACTGAAATATACGGCATTAAACATGCACTAACGTACAGAAATAAAGTGCGTTAAACGGCACGTAATGCACTAAAATATACGGTGTTAAACTTGCAGTAACGCATTGAAATATACTGCGTTAAACGTGACACTAACGCACAGAAATAAACTGCTTTAAACAGCATGTAATGCGCTGAAATATACAGTGTTAAATGGGCAGTTATGCACTGAACTATACTGCGTTAAACGGAAGGTAACGCACTGAAATATATAGCATTAAACTTGCAGTAACGCACTGAACTATACTGCGTTAAATGGAAGGTAACACACTGAAATATACGGCGTTAAACTTGCAGTAATGCACTGAAATATATGGCGTTAAACTTGCAATAACGCACTGAACTATACTGCGTGAAACGGAAGGTAACACAATTAAATATATGGCATTAAACTTGTAGTAACACACTGAACTATACTGCGGTAAATGGAAGGTAACACACTTAAATATATGGAATTAAACTTGCAGTAACGCACTGAACTATACTGCTTTAAACGGAAGGTAACACACTGAAATATACAAAGTTAAACTTGCAGTAATGCGCTGAAATATATGGCGTTAAACTTGCAGTAATGCACTGAACTATACGGTGTTAAACTTGCTGTAACGCACTGAACTATACTGCATTAAACAGAAGGTACCACACTAAATGTACGGCGTTAAACTTACAGTAACGCAATGAAATTGTCACGTGCCTGGTGATGGAGTCTGGCTTATGCAGAGTAACCTCTCTTGCGACCCTGACTGCAAACCACTGGTAGAGCAGACAGGAGATACGGGAGTGAGGTTGGCACGAGGGTTGAACTGATCACCGGTGACAGCTGAAGTAGATCCTCTGGTCTCGTGCTAGTTGGTAGAGTGGTGGTACAGGCTGGGTCGGCAACTGGCGGGTGGTGCAGTACAAGGGAGCAGGCAGAAGAGTGGTCGGGCACAGGCAAAGTTCATTAACGGGCAGGCAGCAGAGGTACAAGGGAGCAGGCAGGAGAGTGGTCGTGGAAGCCATAGTCGGTGTAGGCAGAGATCAGAGCAGCGTCAAGAACAGATAATCAGGTAATCAGATGGCTCAGGAACTCACACAAATGCTGTAGAACGGACAGCATCTGCTGCAGGGTGTTGTCTGCCTAAATAGGCCGTTTGGCTCCATTGGCGCGCACAGGCGCATGCACACGGGCGCGTGGGCGGCGCGCATAGGCGCGTGCGAACGCACACAGGTGCGCGCAATGCGCATAGACACCCGAAACAGATGTTTTCTTAACAGAAACATACTACGTTAAACGTGCACTAACGCACTGAAATATATGGCCTTAAATTTGCAGTAACGCAATGAAATATACTTTGTTAAACGGTCACTACACTCACACTGTCTGAACTGTCCCTAGATTCACACTAATGTAAAGATGAATGATGGTCACTACACTCACACTGACTGACCTGTCCCTAAATTCACATTAATGTAAAGATAAATGGTGGTCACACTACACTCACACTGACTGAACTATCACTAGATTCACACTAATGTAAAGATGAATGGTGGTCACTACACTCAGACTGACTGAACTATCCCTAGATTCACATTCACTGGTCAAAACCACATCTGGAGGGAGTCTATTCCACATTTTCACAGCTCTTACTGTGAAGAAACCTTTCCATATTTGGAGATGAAATCTTTTTTTCCTCTAGAAGTAAAGAGTGCCCCCTTGTCCTTTGAGATGACCTTAAAGTAAACAACTCAACACCAAGTTCACTATATGGACCACTTATGTATTTGTACATGTTGATCATATCCCCCCTTAATCTCCTCTTCTCAAGAGAGAATAAATTAAATTCCTCTAATCTTTTCTCATAGCTGAGCTCCTCCATGCCTCTTATTAGTTTGGTTGCCCTTCTCTGCACTTTCTCCTGTTCCCCGATATCCTTTTTGAGAACTGGTGCCCAAAACTGAACTGTATATTCCAGATGAGGTCTTAATAATGATTTGTACAGGCGCAAAATTATGTCTCTATCTCTGGAGTCCATACCTCTCTTAATGCAAGAAAGGATTTTGCTTGCTTTGGAAACCGCAGCTTGGCATTGCATGCCATTATTAAACTTATGACCTACCAAAACCCCCAGATCCTTCTCCACTATGGATTCCCCCAGTCCCCCCCCCCCCCAGTATGTATGATGAATGCATATTCTTAGCCCCCAAATGCATCACTTTACATTTATCAATATTAAACCTCATTTGCCACATAGTTGCCCAATTAGAGAATGCATTGAGGTCTGCTTGTAAGTTGGAGACATCCTGTAAGGACGTTATTCCACTGGATAGCTTGGTGTCATCTGCAAATGCTGAAATGGTACTTTTCATCCCAGACCCTATATCATTTATAAATATATTGAAAAGTAAGGGTCCCAACACTGAACCTTGGGGTACACCAATGATAACCTTAGACCATTCAGAATAAGAATCATTAACCACTACTCTCTGAATTCGGTCTTTTAGCCAGTTTTCTATCTACTTACAAACTGATCTTTCCAAGCCTGTAGACTTTACCTTACACATTAGCCATGTGTGGATAACTATGTCAAACGCTTTTGCAAAATCCAAGTATACCACATCCACAGCCATCCCTCTGTACAAGGTTTTACTTACCTCCTCATAAAAAGAAATCAGGTTTGTTTGACAACTTCTGTCTTTCATGAATCCATGCTGTCTGTTGCTTTTTTTCCAACAAGAACTCATCTATGTGGTCTTTTATTAAACTCTCCAGTATCTTCCCAGCTAAGTTAAAGTTAAACTAACAGGTCTATAATTACTTGGTAAAGACTTTGATCCCTTTTTAAATATGGGCACCACATTGGCCCTACGCCAACCCAGTGGTACTATTCCACTCATTAAGGAGTCCCTAAAAATTAGATACTTCAGATGGCTGAAACTGATATTCTACACTGACAATAGAATCACAATAGCACACTATAGCACACTGTCTAGTAGCACTGAACAGGGCCCTTTTCTATCTCTCTCCACGCCGATATCACACTAAAAATGTCCGCTATTGAGACAATACTTTTATAGTGTGGGGTGGGACTAAGAGCAATGAGCCATGATTGGATAGAGTGATCATGACAGCATCTAATCATGGCTCTGACAGTGCACTGTGCCCTGATTGGGCGAAGCTTTCATTGCTTCAGCCAATCAGGGCTTTCAATGCACTGTGAGGTGGCGCAGTGAATTATGGTGATTTTGCGGGCCAAGCAAATGGTCGAACGCCCCGATAATTCTGTTGTTCGGTGAATGGGCGAACAGCCAATGTTCGGCCCCAACTCGTGCTTGGGCCGAATCGTCCCCCCATCCCTAGTCCTCAGCAATAATGTCCGGGGGATGCACACCTGGATGTAGCTGTCTGTCATCCGTTGATGGATTCTGGTGCTTTCTGGGTCCATGGAATGCACTTGCAGGGTGATAGTGACGTCACTTCCCGAATGGTGAGGAGACATTGATGGCAACATGTTTGTGGAGCATGCGCTCCTTCTTCAGGCAGCAACAGCGCCATATTGGAAAAGGGCTACATATGGACAAAGCGGCAGCTGGTAAAACTCCGCCCCAGTTTATACATATTCTAAATAATGAAAAAAACACATACTGAGGACATACTCAAAGCAAATACAAACTAACAATACTGTTTTATATATGCAGAATAATATCAAAGCATGTATGTAATCATATTATTAAATGGTGGTGCCTGTGTGATGGATTGAAACAATACTTTTATAGTGTGGGGTGGGACTAAGAGCAATGAGCCATGATTGGATAGAGTCATCATGACAGCATCTAATCATGGCTCTGACAGTGCACTGTGCCCTGATTGGGCAAAGCTTTCATTGCTTCAGCCAATCAGGGCTTTCAATGCACTGTGAGGTGGCGCAGTGCATTGTGGTAATTTAGCGGGCCAAACAAATGGTCGAACGCCCCAATAATTCAGTTGTTCGGTGAATGGGCGAACAGCCAATGTTCGGCCCCAACTCATGCTCGGGCCGAACTGTTCCCCCATCCCTAGTCCTCAGCAATTATGTCTGAGGGATGTCACCTAGATGTAGCTGGATGTAGCTGCCTGTCATCCGTTGATGGGTTCCGGCGCTTTCTAGGTCCATGGAATGCACTTGCGATAGTGATGTCACTTTCCGGATGGCGAGGAGACATTGATGGCAACACGTTTGTGGAGCATGAGCTCCTTCTTCAGGCAGTAACAGCGCCATATTGGAAAAGGGCTACATATTGGCAAAGTGGCAGCTGGTAAAGCTCCGCCCCTGTTTATACATATTCTAAATGATAAAAAAACACATACAGAGGACATACTTGAAGTAAATACAAACTAACAATACTGTTTTATATATGCAGAATAATATCAAAGCATGTATTTAATCATATTATTAAATGGTGGTGCCTGTGTGGTGGATGAGTTTAAGGAAGGTCTCTGCTGGATATCCTTTAAAAAACTAATTTTAAATCCATCACAGAGACACCACAATTTAATAATATGATTACATACTGTGCATGCTTTGATATTATTCTGCATATATAAAACAGTATTGTTAGTTTGGGTTCTCCCAAGAGCTGCTTCTTGCTCCCAAAAAGAGCTGTCATCTGAGTGAGCATCACATGGACTTTATATGGACTTTAGGTATTATGCAATAGACTTTTTATGAAATTAATTATTTATATTATGCACATTTTTATTCCCGTTTGCTACTCTTGGCCCTGGACTATCCTATTGTGCCAATATTTACCCCTTGCTCCCTCTAGAACCCTGCACCCTGTACCAAGCACCCTCCTGAGCCCTGTACTCTCCTCAACTCGGCACTCTCTTGAACGCTGCACCCTGTACTAGCACCCTCCAGAACCCTGCATTCTTTATGTAGCACCCTCGTGGTATTTAATGCCCCTTTTGGACCCACCCATACCGAGTTGCTGTTGCATGCTCACCCCACCTCCCTACCCCAGGGAAAGGTGTGGGGTGTGGTTGAGTTCCTACACCTATTCTCTGAGAAAAATGCCCCATGTGACACTGTCAAGTAGCACTGTGGCAGACTGGGGGGGGGGGGAGATGTGCAGTGCGCTAGCCTCCTCAGTGCCTTACTGCCTGTCCTGCTGTCACTCCGCAGCTGCAGAAAACAGCACTGTAGCAGGCTAGCCAGGACAGGGTGGTTGACACTTTGTTTTATCGTACCAGGTGACACCAATCCTAGTGACGCCACTGATAATACCTTTTCAGACAAATAAGACAGAAAGCAGTCTGTGCTCCACAAACACACACAGAGCTAAGCAACTGATACATTTCTCATAATTTGCCAGTTAACACTTTCATTGATTCAGCAAAACATTACATTTTCTTTGGAGGCTGAAACACAACAAGAGAGAATTTTTTCCAAATAAGGAAGTAAATACACAAGGTAAATGCTTGGTTAAACCAGCTTGGAAGGTTCAACGAAATTATGAAGCTGATAAAAAAGAACTGCTGGTTAATGTCGATCAGTTATGGTCTAAAATTGTTGATTGCATATCATGCCTTTTTCAATCTTTTCATGAGGTACTTCAACAAGATGATACACTCCAACAATTCATTGCTACCTATGAGAGTTATCAAGCACTGCACCTTTAAAATACTAACCTCTTAAAGCTGTAGAACACTGAGGAGCCTCAGGAAGAATTAAAGGGATTTGATTTGCTTAATTTAGAGAGAGACAGTTTAGAACTACAAAGATAAAGGCAGAGGTAAAAATAACACAACTTCTGAAATTGAAATCTCATTGCATCTACCAGACACTCTTACAGATTGGCCAAGGCTCTACAATCAAGAGTTTCCATTCTCAGCCAACCATTTATTAAAGCCCATGCCAATGGTGAAGTTTCTATTCAGGCAGACTTTGCCCAAAAGAAAGCAGAGATGGAAGCAGAAGCCACAGCAATGGCATAAGGATTCACTGATATAACCAGAAGTAGAATCAGAAACAGCACACAAGAAAGCACTAATGTAAGCAGAGATGTAAACAGAAACTGCAAGAGAGCAAAATTTGAAGCTTTGGGCAAACAGTGTGAGCATGTCATGACCATGGCAAGGTTAAAGGTTTTAGAGCAAGCTGCTAGTGAAAGTGAAGGAGATAACAGCAGCAGACACTCGGTTGCATCATATGCATCATGTTCTTCACACTCGCTCCCAGCCACAGCAGCTATATCCCTCAACCAGGGTCAGTACACTGTGCCTACCAGCTCTCAAGACAATCTACCTATTTATCCCCCAGTACACCATGTTTTTATACCGCAGCAAACTGTAGACCCCCAGTTTGCAGATTATGGACAATACGTGAGGCTAGTCAATTACCTCCTACCAAGTAAAATATTCCACGGCTGCAACCCAACACAGCAATGAATTCTGAGCCAGTATCAGCTATGATAGCTTTTCCACCACCATACATCCCAAAGTCGCTCCATCTCATCATACCAGTCAATGTAACTAACTTTGTTCCACATGTAGCTGTGTATCCAAAGTCTGAAACCACAGTTATATCACTGTTTGTTAAATACATACTTCAAAAAGAGTTCACCAAGACAGGTCTCACTAAGTTTGAGGACAAGCCTGAAAACAACAGAAGCTGGATCTCCACCTTCAAAGCCACAATTGGTAAACTAGATGTCACAACTACAATATAACTAGATCTACTTATCAGGTGGCTAGGTCCTTAATTTCCTGAATATATCAAATGACTCAAAGCTGTCCACATTAGTAAACCCTGCCGCTGGTCTTAACGCTGCTTGGGACAGACTTGAGCGTAGCTCCAACAGCCCAAAAACCATTGAGGATGCTTTATTTAACCACTTCAGCCCCGGAAGGATTTCCAGCTTTAGGACCGGAGCCCTTTTTGCGATTCGGGGCTGCGTCGCTTTAACTGACAATTGCGCGGTCGTGCGACGTTGTACCCAAACGAAATTTGCGTCCTTTTTTTCCCACAAATAGAGCTTTCTTTTGGTGGTATTTGATCACCGCTGCGTCATTTCTGATCGCCGCTATAAACAAAAGAAGAGCGACAATTTTGCAAAAAAACCCAAATTTCTTACTTTTTCCTAAAATACAAATCCAAAAAAAAAAAATAAAAAAAAATTTTTTTTCACCGTTTTTGGCCAATTTATATTCTTCCTCATATTTGCGATAAAAAAATTGCAATCTGCGTTTATTGATTGGTTTGGCAAAAGTGGTCGCGTTTACGGATGATGAGAATTCATTTTTGGGGTTTTTAATTTTTTTTTTTTTTTTACTAATAATGGCGGCGATCTGTGATTTTTTGCGGTACAGCGATATTTCAGCGGACATGTCGGACCATTTTGACACTTTTTTGGGACCATTGGCATTTATACAGCGATCAGTGCTATAAAAATGCACTGATTACTGTGTAAATGCCATTGGCAGTGAAGGGGTTAACCTGCAGGGGGCGCGCTAAGGGTTAACTATGTTCCCTGGGCGTGTTCTAACTGTATGGGGGACTGCCTATCTGGGGAAGGGAAGTGGTCATAGCCTTCACTAAAAGGAAGGCTGTGATCACAGCCCTTCCCCCTCACACAGAGCGGAGGTCCGTTTTTACATACACGGACCTCCGCTCACTCGCCCCGGGGGGGCAATCGAAAGCCGCCGCACCCGCTCCCTGGCCCACCCTGGACACAGTGAGCGCGCGGGCGCGCCTCCGGCGGCGCGCGCGCTCTCGCTAAACTCGTTCCCGCAGCCGCCGTCGTATGATGGCGATTTGCGGGAACGAGCCACTTTGCTGCCGTCAGATGGCGATCGGCGGTCGGCAAGTGGTTAAAAGGTTGCAAAGCTTCCCAAAAATATCTACCAGAAACAACCTAAAGTTTCAAGAGCTCTGTGACCTTCTCTTGGAGAGTCAACTTATAAAAGGTTGATATCCATCTACCCAGTCTCTTATACCTAGATACTGCTCGTGGGGTCTACCCAATAGTGTCCAAGTTACCTTATGGTATACAGAAACAATGGGCAATGCGTGGATCAAGGAACAAGGAAGAAGATAAGGTTTTCTTTCTTCCATTTTCTTACTTCTGCAAGTTCATTGGGAGAATTGCAGATACTACCCAAGTTTCTGCTTTGGGGAGTCCAACCCTCTCAGTCCACCTTCTCCTAAGCCAAGCTCACGCATTTCCACAGAGGTCCTGTGAAAAGGATTCTACCTGAACCTAGTGCAGTCTCTGAAAAGACTAAACAGAACAAGAGCGAGAACCCAAATCACCAATGTCCCATACATAACAAAACACACACCCATGAAGTGTATCATCTTCAAAAAGAAACCCTTGCAAGAACGCAGGGAGCTTTTACGGAAATTCAGAGTTTACTTCACAGGCTGTGTTTCCACAGAACACCATGTCAAAGACTGTAAGGCTACTATTAAGTGCATGAAATACGAGAGTAATGATCATGTGCAAGTTCTTTATCCATTTCAAGATAGTCCTACTCTGTCTGCAGGTGACTCTCCCAAGCCAAAGCATGGTGAGGAGAGCACAGACCAAACAGCACATCATACTCCAGTTGTATCTACATGTACAAATGTCTGTGGAGAAGAACTCTGTGACAAATCCTGTACCAAAATATTCTTAGTTCTTGTATACCCCAACGTTCAACCTAAAAAAGCTGTAAGACTCTATACTATTCTAGATGATCAGAGTAACAGGTCTCTTGCAAGATCAAAGCTTTTGGACCTGTTCACATAACAGGAGATTCCTTACAGTATACCCTGGGTACCTGTGCTGAAACCACAGATGTTTCTAGCAAGAGAGCCACCTGTCTTGTAGTAGCTCCTCTGAATGGCAGCTTAGAAATACTCACTCTCACTCTCATCAAGTGCATCCAGATTCCAACTAACAGAGAGGAGATCCTTACTACTACTGTTGATTCTCACCTGACTTAAAATGCATTGCTGCCCACATACCAGCTCTTGACAGAAATGCCAATATTCTCCTGCTCCTTGGCAGAGGCACCCAAGGGTACACAAGGCTTGCCTACAAATTTATGGGCCACTTGGCTCATCATATGCCCAATGCCTGGACATAGGCTGGGTTACCATAGGCAATGTCTGTTTGGGTAATGTCAGGAGGTCTTCCACCTTTTTCTTCTCTCAAGTACTGTCAAATGATCACATTACAGTGCCCATATCACTACCATGTTAAAAAATTGCAGTAAAGGCATGCAACAATTCTTTATACAATGCAATACCAAGACCCTTCATTTCTAGGGAAGAAGTTCCTAAAAACGATATGAGTAAGAAGTTTTAGGGGGGACAATTCCAACAGCTGGGAGGCATTACCAACATTTTGTACCTCAAGACAGAAACTACCAAAAAATGTTCATAATGCAGAAGCATAATTTACTTCTTTACAATGCACCCTGAGCAGAAAACCTGAGATGAAAAAAACACTTAGTTAACCTTATACAAAAGTTGTTTGCTGAACCTGCACCACCTCTTAGAAAAGGAGAGGAATGTTAATACATCCCATGTTGTGGAGTGACCATCCTTACAAGTTACATCCGATCAGAGTGATCTATGACCCAAGCGGTCAATATAAAGGTGTTTACCTCAATGATGTCCTTCTTGCCAGGACTAATCTGAACAACAACCTTATAGGAGTTTTGCTGCACTTTGGTAAAGAACCAGTTCCTATTATGGCCAATATTGAGCAAATGTCCCACTGTTTCATTGTATGAGAAAACAAAAGAAACTTCCTCAGGTTCTAATGGTACTGCAACAACACTGTCAGCGATGAAGCCATAGACTACTGAAGGAAAGTATATGTTTTCTGTAACAACCCTTCTCCTGCTGTAGCAATTTATGGGCTGAGAAGAAAAGCTCAAGAAGGTGAAAAGGAATTCAGATCTGATGCATGTAAATTTGTGGAAAATAATTTTTATGTAGGCCACGGGCTCAAATCTCTGCCTACAGAAGAAGAAGTCATTGATCTTTTCACGGGAACTCAGGATATGCTTGCTACTGCTAACCTTCACAAAATTTTCTCTTATGTCATCCATACATGGAGCGAAAGAAATTTGCTTGATTTCCCCAGTAACACAGACAGTGTTGATGCGAGAATCCTTCCTGCAAGGCCATTGTCTTCTCCCAGCGAGGGGGGAGGGGGTGGGGGAGGGCAGGGAAAGCCGTCCCCACTGGGAGAAGACAGTGAATATCACTAGTGGCTATAGCAGCCACTAGCAATACTCGTACAAGAATCCAGCAGGCTGGTTGTACACAAGTTGATTGGTAGAGCAACTTGGTACATTCAGCCTGCCCATTATCGGTTCGAATCTCAACCAGTTTCTGCTGAACCGGTGGAGATTCGAACCGTGTATGGCTGGCCTACAAGTGACAAAGTAATAAAAGTCTTTCCTTCTAACAACCATTCTGTTACTGTAAAGGGATTTGAGCTAAGAATGCTTTCCTCGGTTTGCTTTGGGATGTGAAACAAGACACATTCACGTTTTAGGTATCAACTTGTGACAAGCCCTTTACATGAGGAGTTTTGTCTGCTGTGAACAGCATCTATGATCCTGTGGGTTTCATAGCATCCTTTACAGTTCAGGGTAAAAGCTTCTAATACTTATTACTTATGAAAATACAGATTGGGATACCCCATTACCCACAGAGAAACAACAAAGATGGGAATCAAGGAAAGAGTCTCTTAAACCACTAGAACAACTTCAAATACCGCACTCTTACATTTCTGCGTCCCTAATGAATGCCACCAGAGAAGAGATCAGTGTTTTCTCTGATGCTTCCATTGAAGCAATAGGTGTGGTAGCCTACCTCGAAAGTTATAGATCTATGAGACAAAATAAGTGTGGGTTTTGTCCTCGGTCAGGCCAAGCTGACCCTAAAACCAGCACATACCATTCCAAGGCTTGAACTTTGTGCAGCCATAACAGCCATTGAAATTTCTGAGCTTATAAAACAAACAAAACAGTTCTTTGTGTATGTCAGTAACAGAGTAGAACACATCAGAAGTTCTTCAATCCCATTCAATGGCTTTATGTGCCTACCGACCCTAACCCCACAGATCTCAGCGCTCATACAGCACCAGCACTGTATTTCTGGACATTTCATGGTCATCACCACCTGATCTTCAAAGATGACCCAATCACAATTCAAAATGATTATACATTTGAAATGAAACTTCCTTTGCCAAAGGAAGGGGATTCATCTTCTAAACCAACAACTTGATTCAAAGGGATATAAATATGACTGGTGCATGTTGCTGCCTTCCCCTCTAAAGATACACTCATAAACTTCTGTGACATCTTACAGACACCATTAGTGACTAGAGTTGAGCGAACCCACACTGTGAAGTTCGGGTCCATACCAAACTTTGGGGTGTCCATGACCCGGACCCGGACATTTGAAAAAAGTTTGGGTTCTGGGTTCGGGTATTTGATCACGCATGTTGAATATCTTTTCACTAATTTGCCCTTAGAAGCCATCACAGCCATGCCTACTAATGGCATGGCTGTGATTGACCAGTGCATCAAGTGACCCAGCCTCTTTATAAGCTGGAGTCACTTAGTGCTGCATGTCACATGCTCTCTGGCTAGTGTAGGGAGAGGATGCTGCCGGCGCTGTGAGGGACAGATTGCAGGTATAATAACATCTCATCGATCTGATTGTGGACTAGGTAGAGATTACTACTACTACTGCTTTGAGGGACAGATTGCAGATCTCATCCTGCATTACAGAACGAAGATGGATC
>BLSH010263846.1:118074-128749 GCA_018402905.1 Glandirana rugosa
ACCGATGTGACTACCCGTGACTACTCCGATGTGACTGCCCGTAACTACTCCGTCATGTCTAACCGTGACTACTCAACCGTGACTATTCCAACGTGACTACTACCCCGTGTATACGTCGTGACTGTTCGTTGTGACTGCCCTTGACTATGCACCGTGACTATACGCCGTGACTACCTGTGAGTATCCGCCGTGACTATTCACCGTGACCCGTGACTACCCGTGACTATCCACCGTGAAAATCCACCGTGTCCACCCGTGAAAATCCACCGTACCCACCCGTGACTACCCATCGTGTCCACTCGTGACTATCCACCGTGTCCACCCGTGTCCACCCGTGAATATCCACCGTCACCACCCGTGACCACGTTGTTCGTGACAATCCCTACCGCCTATGAGTGTCCATCAGTGCCGCATATCAGTGCCACGTATCAGTTCCCGTCAGTGTTGCTTGTCAGTGCTGCATATGTGCCCCATCATCAGTGCAACCTTATCAGTGCCAACTCATCAGTGCCAATCTGTACTGCCTCATCAATGCCCGTCAGTGTAGCCTCATCAGTGCCCATCAGTGTAGCCACATCAGTGCCCGTCAGTGAAGGAGAAAATGTGCTTTGTACAAACTTTTGTGACAGAAACAAAGAAAAATGTTTTTTTTTTCAAAATTTTCGTTTTATTTTTTTATAGCGCAAAAAATAAAAACTACAGGGGTGATCAAATACCACCAAAAGAAAGCTCTATTTGTGGGAACAAAATGATAAAAACTTTGTTTGGGTACAGCGTTGCATGACCGCACAATTCTCATTCAAATCGCAACAGCACTGAAAGCTGAAAATTGGTCTGGGCGGGAAGTGTTCTAAGTGCCTGGTATTGAAGTGGTTAAGCTATCTCACCACAACTGGATCAGTTATAGAGATCATACTTTCAGTGCTTAGATTGCAGAAGCAGAACACTGCCCATGCTGCAATTTAAATAATCAGATTAATGTATAGCTTTAATGTTTCTGAAGCTTAACCCTACATGTTTCCTTCTAGAGGACATAATCAGGGGCTACTTTACACCACAGTTTTAGTAGTGGTCCCTAGGCTGGTTTCAGTAAAAAATCAGATAGGTTGCAGGCCGTTCATTGGTCAATGTGGTCTGTATACATGAGAGCTTATGGAAGATCCATTTAAGCAGCTTAGCACAATATTGACCTAGAGGAAATTCTGGCCTTCCCATTATTGGTGTGTATAGGGCCTACATAAGGGGAAAATTATTTGAGAAGCAAATCAAATACCAGCACGATGGGAGCTAGACAAAGGGGAAAAAATTGTGTTGAGGATGATACCAGGCATGTATCCATAGTAAAGAGGTTGGCAGAATGGGTAACATTAAAGTGGATGTAAATCCAAAAAAAAAATTAATTAATGATTCTGCCTCGTAGAGTAGAGCATGTCATGTCATCTGTGCCAAGTCTTGCCACAAAGAGTTAATCCAGTTCTGAGCAATCCCCTTATCTTTTTTTCAGTAAGAAAAAACTGACTAACTGAGATATAGGAGACGTTTCTTCTCCATGCTGTGTGAGTGACAGGTACTTTCCTTAAGTCATCTACCCTAATTGAGGTTTGAACTACCTCCCCTTTATTGTTTCTTTTTAATACCTTTTCCTTTTTTTAATATAAAGGTGAGTGCTACACTTTTTGGTTTAAATTTTGTTTACAAAGTGTTTGGTTTGTTGTGTGGCAGCCACCTCCTTGTTTCCTTTATGCTTAGCGCAGTTTAACACTTTCTTTTTTACACTATGTCACTGGGTGACCTGGTCCCTATGACGTCCCCCATCCGACAAAGTGCCCCCCCCCACACATATTGAGGGCATGTGGCCTGGTATGGTTCAGGATGAAGGGGTTTCTTGCTTGTTCCCCTCCTTCCCTGACCTACCTGGCTGCATACTCAGATAATGGTCTGGTATGAATTTTGGGGGGCCCGTGCCATTATTTTTGTGTGGGGTTCCCCTTAAAATCCAGACCAGACCGAAGGGTCTGATTTCAATTTTTATGTGAGGTCCCCTTAAAACCATACCAGACCCGAAGGGCCTGGTATAGATTGGGAGGGACCCCCATGCTGTTTTTTTTCAATGCCGACTCTTTTGTTTATATTCTGCTGTCAGAATACCCATTGAAAGCAGTGATAACTTGTTGTTAGAATGCCGGCGGGTGCTTGCTCCTTAACAACCAATGAATCATTCCTGCTGCTGACAGCAGGGATGAGTAACTGGTTGTTAGGTTGCCCGCTTATTAACCACTTGCCTGAGGCAAGTTAGCATGTGCAGTCACAATCACGTAGCTGTACGTCTTGTGCCTGCACTAGGAGCATGCATTGTGTCGGACACCAGTCTTTGTAAAAAAAAGTCCCCAATAATATGGTGGAGGCCGCCTGCGAGTCCTGCAAGAAAGATCTTTTCCTGCTGCTGAGACCTATTAGAGCACTGTGCAGTGTTAGTATGGGTGTTGAAGGCAAATCTTAGGTCAGGTGCTGGAGCTCACAAGGCATGCATCCACTCATGGCCATTACCAAGCCACGTTCCCAGTACCTGATGTTTCCAAGAAGTCCGTGCACAGCTATGAACCCTTGTTTCTCCATCACAGACATATTTTGCAGTTGGGGCTACTGTAAGGTAACAAATTGTGTGGGTCCTCACATTTACAATGCTCGTGATAAGAGAAACAAAAGGCATGCAGTTATAAGAACAGTCTTGTATTGTTTGCTACCATTGTGCTGAACCCGTGTTATCCAAACTAAAATAAATATTAGAAATATTTAACGTCTGTACTTATTTATACTTCTTTTATTCTGTATTATGTAAGAAATTACATTTGGTACTTTTAAAAAATGAAGATATATATGGAAGCCACCTTCATTGTCAAAGAACCCAATAAACGTGTATTTATCTTTGTAAGCAGCCAAGAGCATGAATCAGTAAGGCAAGGGAGATATGAAAGGCTAAAACAAAAACAACGCCATAAAAAAAAGATTTTTTTCGCTTCTACCTACGCATGGCTTATATGCTGCTGCTGCGTATTATTTGACTCCAACCTCCTCTTTGATCTGCTGCACAAAACAGCAGTGAGATTCTTAACATGCATTGAGAGAGAAGCTCTAGACCAGCTTCAGTGTGTTGCCACGTGTGAAAGATACTATTGTTTCAGTATTTATATAAATTTACACATATATTTGCCAAAGATGATGGCCAGTAATGCAGATTTACAGCAAGGCTAGGTAAAATAATCTGTGCTGTCACAACAGTTTCTAGTGAAATATGTGAGCTCTTTACTATGGGCTTAAAAAATGTTATTGTGATTTAAAATGTAATACAGATGCTAACTCCCAATAATATCTAGCTTTATCCACGCTCCTTCAACAGATAACATCCCAGCACTTTGCTCTAGCACTGCCCTTGTCCCATCCTGATGGTATGGGTGTTGGTCCTGTACTGATTACAGTGCAAACACAATGATGTCAATAAGCGAGGGGCAGCAACAAGACCATATGGAGACCATCACAATTGAAACCAAAGAGGTAAAAGATTGCAGATCTGCAACAAAAGTATTAGTGGGTGTTAGAATCCTAATATGAAAAAGTTACAGATTTTTTTATGAATGGGATGGTAGAGTTCCATAGCCATTTCAGCTTTAAATTCTCCAGGTAAAAAAACAGGTTTCCAATAGAGATCCTAGGTATTGTCTTTTGACTTTAATAAGACATTATTTCTGCCCTTGTTTTCTTCATTTTGAATGTCATTTCAATCAAAGTTCAGTACAGTAAACATACACAAAGCACAGTCAGATAACACTAGGGGAAAATTTCAGTTTGTGGTGTCACCATGGTGGAACACAATGGACATTAAAGTGTTTGTAAAGGTTTTTTTTTTTTTTATAAAAATAACAAACATGTTATACTTACCTGCTCTGTGCAAGGGTTTTGCACAGAGCATCCTCCCGCCAGCGCTCCTGACTCCTACCCTTCAATGGGTGCTGTGTCCATTGACACAGACAGTGGGACTCAGCCCCGCCCCACGCTCTTGTGTCACAAGATTTGATTGACAGCAGCGGGAGCCAATGGGTCCTGCTGCTATCAATCCGTCCAATGAGGAGAGAGACCGCTGTGATCTTGCACATCGCTGGATTGGATCGAGCTCAGGTAAGATAAAGGGGGGGGGGGCGGGGGGGAGCTGCAGCACAGAAAGTTTTTTACCTTAATGCATAGAAAGCATTAAAATGAAAAACCTTGAGACTTTACAACCACTTTAATTAGTAGTAGTGACATGTGCAGCTGAATTTACTAAAAACCACCACAGCTTGCATAGAAGCTTTCCAGAAAATGCAATTCGTAGAGTATAGTCACATACTGACTGCTCAAAATGGACCCTTTTCCAGTGAGGTAAGATTTAATTTATAGATTTTAATTTATAGATATAGCTTATCGCTATTATTTACATTTGACAGGTGTATTGCTCTGCCAGAGAGCTACTCCGAGATCTGAGTGAAGAGAAGCACACAGAGCAGCTATGTCCGCCCCTCCCCTCTCCTGTCCATTCACAGAAGCCTTGGTATTTTGTGAATGTGTTCACATAATACCATGGCATCTCTGAATAGGTAGGAGGAAAGGAGGGGTGGACATAGCAGTTGCAGCGACTCTCCTGTTTAAGAGGCATAGATCAGAAGGATCAGCATTGGGCTCCTGGAAATACAGTGATAGCTGTCTTCCAACAGTACTATGAAGCTGCTAGATATAAAATATAGAAATAAGCCCAGGAGGTGTCATACACATCCCTGAACTAACTCATAAAGTAAAATAAAGACACCAGTCCATCCAATTCAACAAGTGTGGATGTGTGTATGTACTCTATGTGTTTATGTCACTGCTATTTTTCATATCCCTATAAGTTGCATTCACTAAGATGCCCATTTAAACATTTTTTTTAAATGATGAACATTCTCTGCTGACACCACCAACTGTGAGAGGGAGTTCCCCATCCTTATTGCTTTAACAGTGAAGAACCTCTTATGCCATTTTTAGGTGAAACCGCATCTCGTCCAACTTCATTGAATGGCCACATGTCTTCTTAAGCAACCTGAAACTCAATATATTTCTCCCTATGCTGAAATCTTTATTTAGATATTTGTCCTCCAGCCCCCATATTAGCTTTGTTGCCCTGCTCTGGAATTTCTTCAGTTCCAGCACACCTTACTGAGGAATGATGACCAGAACTGGACAGCATACTGAAGATGTGGTTGAACCAGGGTTTTGTAAAGTGATAGGATTATAGTTGTATCTCTTGAGTAAATACCCTTTTTAGTGAATGCTAATAGTCTGCTAACTTTGCTTGCTTCAGGTTGGCATGGCATGCTATTTCTGAGCCTGTGATCTACTAGGGCCCCCAGATCCTTATCCATCCTCAATTCCCCCAGAGGTTCTCCCCCTGGCAGGTAACTTGTATTCATGTTTTTAGCTCCAAGTGCTTTTACATTTTTTAATATTAAATCTAATTTGTCATGTAGTTGCCCTCCCCTTTATTTGACATCTTCCTGTAAAGTTATTGCCCTGTATCATCAGCAAACCCGAGATTAAACTATTTATATCAACCTCTATATCATTTATGACAAGTTAAAGAGAATTGGTCCCAGGAGAGAGTCTGGGATGCACTCCTTTAACCATCTATCTAGGTACATATACTATCATCAATGCTAACAGACCTAAATTTGTAAATCAAGTGATTATGTGGTACTGTATTAAATGCTTTGATGAAATCCAGATACACCATGTCCACCAGCCTTCCTCTATCCAGATTACAGTTAATTTCCCCATTGCTAGAATGTTGTCGGTCTGGCAAGAACTATCTTTCAGAAATCCATGCTGGTTACTACCAATGATAGTAGGTGCATTAGCAAATTCTTGAACATTATTATCTCCTCCAATAGTGTAAATACTATTAATGTTAGGCTGACTGATCTGTAATTGCCATTATATTTCTTAGCCCTTTTTTGAATATTATTACCAGGTTAGCTTTTCGCCAATCAGCAGTTACTACTCAAATCCGTAAGTTGTCCTTAAAGATTAAGAATAACGGTTTGGCTATAAGATGGCTATGTTCTTTGAGACTGTTGGTTGTAAGCCATCTGGTCCTGGTGATTTGTTCAAGTTTTTCAAGTCTTTTTTGAACACTGGCTTCTGTTAGCCACTAAGGTGCATTCTGTGCTGTGTTACTAGCAATACAATCTTGTTTATTATACACCTCCATTTCCTTCATAAAAAAACTGTGGATAAAAATGTATTTATTACAGTTGCCTTCTCTTTATCATTGCGTTTTCATTGAGTTTTCAATATGAATAAATACAGGTCACTTTGTAACAAAGAAATTTCATTGGGATAAAATATCCATTTGGCAAGACATATAGTGATATAAGAAGATTATATATCTTCAAGGGAATAAATTCACAATATAGAACAGACATATGAGCAAATATCGTATCAAAGATATAAGACAATATTGTAATAAAAGCATCTGTATTATCAGAGTTAACGTGTCCCCATTTTATTCATTGTGAAACATAAATATACTGTATGTAGCAATGTAAAGGCTCATATGGGTGAAGTAGATGAAATACAAAAGAATCAAAAGGAGAGAGGTGGAGAGGATAAAACTGGGGTAGTGCCATGTCACCTCATACAGGAGCAGAGTATTTAGAGGTAAAAACATTTGTTAAGGTAGTGAATTATTGCACAGTGGCAAATTCACTGTAGATAGGAAGTAGAGAAGGGAGATGAGAGAGATAGAGAGAAAAAAATTTAAGGGGGAGGGAGGGGAAGGAGGAAAAGTAGTGACGGAAGAAATGTCCAGGACCCAACACCACACAAAAGCAGGAGTCCCACACCACCAATGTGCAAGAGTCTGTACAGATCATGTGATCTTATAAGCATCTAGTTTATCAGTTTCCCAGGAGACCATCTGTTCCAAATGACACAGGGAGTCCATTTCACATGCACATTCTAGCAATGACTAGCAATGATCTGAGTATCTAGTTTAGGCCAATATCTACATAATAGTACATGCAGAAGTAAAAAAAATGTTACCGCAAAACCCTTTTATTCTGTTTGTAAAAAGCCAGGCAGCATAGCCAGAAGGGTAACGGTAGGGGTGTTTGGGATTTTATCCCCAACAAGTTTATAGTACAGTTGTAGGATTTTGTCCCAGAAGGGGATAATCTAGGGACATGTCCCCCACATATGAAACATTTCCAGGAAGTTCAAGTACCTCCTACAGGTATTCAGGGTGGATGGATTCATTGTATGCAGTACAACAAAAAGAACAATATCACCTGGATAGGATTTTGTAATTATGTTCTTGGTCTCTAGTCGAGATAGAGGTCTGGTGTGTGTGAACATCAGTATTTTATCTCAGTCTAGCTCATCAGGAGAGATATTAAGCTCCTCTTCCCATTTGGAGAAGAAGTATAGATTCTGCAGGTAGGATATTCTTAGTGGTAGTTGGCATGTTAAAATCTAGGGATGAGCCGAACACCCCCCGTTTGGTTCGCACCAGAACATGCGAACAGACAAAAAGTCAGGGCGAACATCCGAACACCATTAAAGTATATGGGACTCAAAACGCGTTTGTGCATTTTTGTACATGATCTACTATCAATAAATTTCACGTAACAGCAGATGCGGAGCGCCGGCTCTTTTCTCTATTTTAAGCATTGTTTCCAGGATGTGGGAGGGATGTCCAGAGCCAGAGCACCTGCTGCAGGTATGCCGACTGTGATTTCCCCTGATTGAACCGGCTATAGGACAGCTCAGAGCGGTGTGTACCTTTGTGCTTATACCCCGATACATCCACTTAAAGCAGTCGCCGTTTATAAACGGCGATTCGCGTTAAGTGGTTAAAAATTGTAATGACATGCCCCAGTCAAACAGGTGGTGAAAAATTGGGCCTTGGATGTTGTCGGTTCCAGAACACTGTAACCCCTTGCAGTTACTTTTGTTGGGCACAGGAACGGGCCCTGCTGTTGTAAATTAGTGTAACCACTTAACACGAATCGCTGTTTATAAACGGTGGCTGCTTTAAGTGGAAGTATCGGGGTATAGTCTGCAGCTACAGGTTATACCCTGGTACCGTTTTTTAGAGCAGACGGCCGGCTATCCGTTGATAACAGCCGATCTGGCTCAGGAGCCGCTCAGTCGTTATCCCAGGCAGCGGGAGGGGACATACCCCACTCCAGCCACCATCCGCCGCTCTTCTCTGGCCTCCCGTCTCACCGGGAGACCGGAGCTCCAATCTGGCATATCCACCGGCTGTGTGGAGTCCCTGTGGAAGCTGCAATCGGCTTCGATTGGGACTCCTTCGTACATTTCCGAAAGCAACGTTACAACATCACTTCCGGTTTACTCGGCGGCTAACGGCGCCAGTTTTAAAAAAGTGATAGTATTCAGAATCACTGTTTTTGGCGATCTGAATACTGTGACATGTAAAGGAGGGATGGGGGGTCTTTTAGACCCCCCATCCCTCCAGAAAGAGTACCTGTCACCATAAAGTACTATCACAGGGGATGTTTACATTCCTTGTGATAGCAATAAATGTGATCAGATTTTTTTTTTTAAAGGAAGAGTGTTAAAAGAAAAAAAAATAAATAAATTAAAAAAAAATACATTTTAAAGTGCTGCCGTCCCTGCGAGCTCATGCAGCAAAGAAAACGAATACGTAAATCGCGCCCGCATATTAAAACGGTGTACAAACCACACATGTGAGGTATCGCCACGATCGCCAGAGTGTGAGCACTAATTCTAGGAAAAGACCTCCTCTACCCCTCTAACCGGGTAACTGTTACCTTTTTTTAACACATCGCCTATGGAGATTTTTAAGTTCCAGAGTTTGTCGCCATTCCGCCAGTGTGCGCAATTTTCAACCGTAACATGTATGGTATCTATTTACTCGGTGTAGCATCCTCTTTCACGATATACAAAAAATTGGGCTAACTTTACTGTTGTTTTATTTTTTAACTCAAAAAAGTGATTTTTTTTCCCAAAAAAAAAGCGCTTGAAAGAGCGCTGTGCAAATACCGTGGGGCAAAAAGTATTGCAACAATTGCCATTTTATTCTCTAGGGTGTTTAAGAAAATATATAAAATGTTTGGGGTTCTAAGTAATTTTCTATAAAAAAAAAAAACGGATTTTAACTTGTAAACAATAAATGGAATAGGGCTCTGGGGGATAAGGGGTTAAAAACTGTATATATTTTAAGACACCACATCAGGTGTGCTATATACCGTACGCACACCCCTGAATACACTGTGTGTATATATGTATATATATTAGACTGTGTATATATATATATATATATATATATTATACGCTGGGAGTATATATATATATTAATATATATATATATATATATATACACACACACAGTCTAATATATATATACATATATACACACAGCGTATTCGGGGGTGCACGTACGGTATATAGTACCGAATTAGCTGTATATAGTCTACTACTACACTAAAGGCATTGCGTATATATATATATACAGTTGTGCTCATAACTTTAAATATCCTGGCAGAATTTATGATTTCTTGGCTATTTTTCAGAGAATATGAATGATGACACAAAAACATTTTTTTCACTCATGGTTAGTGTTTGGATGAACTCATTTATTATCAATCAACTGTGTTTATTCTTTTTAACTCATAATGACAACAGAAACTACCCAAATGACCCTGGTCAAAAGTTTACATATCCTGGTGATTTTGGCCTGATAGCATGCACACAAGTTGACTAAAAGGGGTTTGAATGGCTATTAAAGGTAACCATCCTCACTTTTGATCTGTTTGCTTGTGCTGGCAACAAAAGTGAGTACATCTCTAAGTGGAAATGTTCAAATTGGGCCCAAAGTTTCAATATTTTGTGTGGTCACGATTATTTTCCAGCACTGCCTTAACCCTCTTGGGCATGGAGTTCACTAGAGCTTCATAGGTTGTCACTGGAGTCCTCTTCCACTTCTCCATGATGTCATCACGGAGCTGGTGGATGTTAGAGATGTTTCGCTCCTCCACCTTCCTTTTGAAGATGCCCCACAGATGCTCAATAGGGTTTAGGTCTGGAGACATGCTTGGCCAGTCCATCACCTTTATCCTCAGTTTCTTTAGCAGAGCAGTGGTCGTATTGGGGTTGGGTTTGGGGTCGTTATTATGTTGGAATACTGTCCTGCGGCCCAGTCTCTGAAGGGATAGGATCATGCTCTGCTTCAGTATATCACAGTTCATGTTGGCATTCATGGTTCCCTCAATGAACTGTAGCTCCCCAGTGCTGGCAGCACTCATGCAGCCCCAGACCATGACACTCCCACCACCATTCTTGACTGTAGGCAAGACACACTTGTCTTTGTACTCCTCATCTGGTTGCCACCACACACGCTTGACACCATCTGAACCAAATAAGTTTATCTTGGTCTCACCGGACCTCAGACCTTAGGACATGGTTCCAGTAATCCATGTCCTTAGTCTGCTTGTCTTCAGCAAACTGATTGCGGGCTTTCTTTTTAACCAGACGTACCGACAGTAGGGTCTTCCTTCGGAGAAGATTTTTACTACGTGTTCTTTCGGGCGTTAGTCAAACGACTTCTGTTCGTCTGATTCCTGTA
>BLSH010263846.1:156867-180392 GCA_018402905.1 Glandirana rugosa
AAAAACAATCTTTTAATCAACCTTGGGGGTTTGTAATATAAGAAAAAAAATATAATTATAAAAAATTTTGTAAGAAATTGTAATTATAAAAAAATACAGTGCACCATAAACGTGTTAACAAAAAGTTTACGTTGCAAAACCCTTTTTTATGTGAAAAACTTAAAATTGGTGAAGGAATGGCCACATATCATTAAGAGGTAAAGAGCCAATTTTATTGGCTCTTTACCCCGATCACGGAAGGCCGGGATCCCGAGGGACACGGCCGGTCCCCGATCGCCGCGATGCGGGCCCCTGAGGGCCCGCAAAGAGGCGAAAACAAGTGGACGTCATATGACGTCCACTTAGCATGGGGAGTGCACCTTGCCGACGTAGAATTACTATACACCGGTAAGGAAGTGGTTAAAATTCAAAAAGTGTATTTTTTCCCAAAACGTTGCATTTGAAAAACAATTGTGCAAATACCACGTGACATAAAAAAATATTAATGTTAAAGAATGTTTTAAAAAATATTAATATAAAAAAAAGAATATAATGTTTGGGGGTTCCAACTAATTTTCTAACAAAAAAAATGATTTATACATGTAAACAGAAGTGTCAAAAAAAAGGCATGGATGTCAAGTGGGGAGTGGGAACACATTAGAAGCCCAGCAAGAGAATAATGGCAGTTGACGGCATCCAAAATGTCCTCATGGAAAAAAACTATAATCTCTGTTGGGTTTTAACTACCAGCTGGAGCTTTGTTAGAGACAGAGAGCTGTTACCCTCAATTCCTGTCTTACTGACAATGTTTTAACAAGCACAAAGTGTTCTGCCACACTTTTGTGTAATTTTTCTGTATTGCATTGAATTGCATGAGGTTAATATTGTTCACCCTTCCTGTTTAGTGCTAGTTAGTTCAGCTCTAACTAGACCTATCCTATTTTTTCCCATGCGCTTCGCAACATGGCAAGGGAAGTCTTTATCTTCTTACAATTCATAAAACTGGAAAGCATCCTCTGTACTACAGTTAGATAAAGTAAAATTTAATTGGATTCAACATTTCTTTCTCTCTGTCTTATTGAAGAATTAGGTTGCCTATGAATAGTGCAAAGTCAGCAGGTGGTCATACTGTCTGGACAGACTGGATCTATGGAGGCATGTCTTTGCATAAAGTGGTATTTAAAACAGAACACAAAGTGACTAAAATATTCCTACAGCAACACGCAGAGAAATAAAAATGCATTTCTTTAGTAGGGTAGAAGGTCAGAATCCTTGCCAGTTTTTATTTCTGCCTGTTTCAGATTTTCACTTACTTTCTGCCTACTGGGGTAAAACCCCAAAATGCATGTCTAAGTAACCAGAATGTTGGCAATCACGAATGTGATGTGCAAGAAATGTTGGAGCATCTAATGGCACCTGGAAAAAGGAAACATGAGCAACACCCGATCAAAGGGGATTAAGTTTCCCCGTGTCTGTGCATCATATCCTGGTTAGATGGCAGTGCTCAAGGCGTTCACATGAATTGCTGCATATGACACTCCTGTAGTCAAGCATCTCAAACTCATTTATTTGTGAGTGTATTTTTATAGTCTGTTTCATTGAAAGGTAAATCCACTTTCGTGCAAAAAAATATAGCAAATATGAAAAACATAGAATATGCAATTTCTACATAAGCCATGTTATAATTTATTGTTATTAAAAATGATCTTTCCTTTTTCAATTTGCATCCATTGTAATTTTCTGTAACAATCAATGCAATATGGCAATCTGGAGTTAAATTTTAGGAACACCCTGCAATAAAAGTTTCAGTTTTGGTGAGATACTTCCCGAGGGTTAAATATTTCTAAAGGGTGAGAGCTATATTCCCACCAGATTTGCGCCCTAAAGCGCACCATTTTTTCTCCCGTGGCGTCTTCCGAACCAAAACAGACCTAATCAACTCTAACATAGTAGAATCCATCCCCAATTGGTCATATCTTCAGATCCAACATTTCCTCACTTGCTCGAAGGACAAAAATCTCTATCTCAAACCCCTGACAACTTTTGAGAAACTCTGCGAATCCCAACCTCAGAGACATCTTATTGCGAGTTTGCATGCTCTGCTCTCCTCCCAAACAACGGACCATCTAGCACCCATCAAAAAAGTATGAGACCCAGATCCCACCAACATCCTACCTGACCGGGATTGGGAAACTATTTGCCTCACAGCACACAAAAGTTCCCGCAACGTTTCCACACAGGAACATAATTACAAGGTGCTAACTCAATGGTAAAGAACACCCGCCGTACTCCACACATTCTACCCTCAATGCCCCAACGTATGCTGGAGATGTGGAAATCCAGGGGGCTCAATGAAACATATTTGGTGGGACTGCCCGATTATTAAAGCCTACTGGGAACAGGTTCATGACATAATTACACAAGTCTCCACACACCCAATAGACTTCTCCCTATACCAGTACGTCTTACACTATTCAATATCTAGGAAACATCTACACCGTCACTCCCTAGCCATGCACATGATGACTTCAACAAGCATGTGTATTCCGGTCCTCTGGAAGCAGACAACAGCTCCCTCACTCAAAGCTTGGCTCAGCAGACTCAACAAAATTATGGAAATAGAGGAACTTATAGCAATAGCTTCAGACAACCTAAACAAACACCACAAAATCTGGTTGCCCTGGATATACTTCCAGAGCACGGATAAATATTGTGCCATATACAAGCCTTAACAACCTGATACCCGGTAACTCTCTCTCGATATCCAGACATCGACTACCCCCAGCACGCTGACATATCCATATTACAAGACTGAGTGCCATGGACCTCAATAAGCTAAACCCCTTCCTATCCTCCCACCTGAACACCCTATCTACCCCAACTCCTCTCCAAACCTTCCCTTCCCTTCCTTCTCCCCTGTCTCCATCAGGGGCATCAAAACCCCATCCCCTACTTACCACCAAAAATTTTCATAAAGCCTTCCCCATTAATATATCCCTACTTTATACTACCTTGACATCTAGTGTATTGTTATGAGCTTATCCCTACACGTTCTGAGTTGAATGTTTTTCTTCTTTATCTGTTACAGTATTACTGCTAGTTATAAAGGCAATTTATTGTGGTAACTGTTTCTTTCAATGAGACTGTACATCCTTGCATCTTTCCCAATAAAATCTTTGTGGAAATAAATATTTCTAAAGGGATGCAGACCCTACAGCTTTTCTATCAGAACACAGAGTACACCAGGTGATTATAATGAACCTGGTCCTTCTATTCAGAAGAATCACTCTGTAGAGGACATGGTGAAACAGACAGCTATTTCTTCAGATTAACAAAAGGTAAGACTGCTAGAAATGTTAAAAATCCATCAAATGTGCATTGATCAGAGAGAGGGGATTGTTTTTTTCTGAACAAAAGTGCCACTCTTTAACCACTTCAGCCCCGGAAGGATTTACCCCCTTAATGACCAGAGCATTTTTTACAATTTGGCACTGCGCTCCTTTAACTGGTAATTGCACGGTCATGCAATGCTTTATCCAAACAAAATTTGTGTCCTTTTTTTCCCACAAATAAAGCTTTCTTTTGGTGGTATTTGATCACCTCTGTGTTTTTTATTTTTTGCGATATAAACTAAAAAGTTCAGAAAATTTTGAAAAAAAAAGATATTTTCAACTTTTTGTTATTAAAAAAATACAATAAACTCAATTTTAGTTCTACATTTTTGCCAAAATGCATTCAGCCACATGTCTCGGGTAAAAAAAAAGTCAATAAGCGTATATTTATTGGTTTGCACAAAAGTTATAGCGTTTACAAACTAGGGTACATTTTCTGGAATTTACGCAGCTTTTATTTAATGACTGTCTATCTAATTTCCTGAGGTGCTACAATGGAAGGTCAGCACAAAACCCCCAAATTACCTCATTTTGGAAAGTAGACATACCCAAGGAATTTGCTGAAAGGCATGTTGAGTCCATGGAATATTTTATTTTTTGTCACAAGTGATTGAAAAATGATAAAAGAAAATAGACCAAGTTGTCACTGAAATGATATATTCCTCACACATGCCATGGGTATATGTGTAATTACACCCCAAAATACATTCTGCTGCTTCTCCTGAGTACGGGGATACCACATATGTGAGACTTTTTGGGAGCCTAGCCGCGTACAGGACCCCAAGAATCATCGCTTTCAGGATTTGTAAGGACGTAAACTTAAGCTTTCACCACACTCTACCTATCACAGTTTCGGAGGCCATGAAATGCTAAGATAGTAAAAAAAAAAAAAAAAATGACCCCCATTTTGGAAAGTAGACACCCCAAGCTATTTGCTGAGAGGCATGTTGAGTCCATGGAATATTTTATATTTTGCCACAAGTTTTGGGAAAATTACAACATTTTTTTTTTTACCACAAAGTTGTCACTAAATGATGTTGCTCAAACATGCCATGGGTATATGTGAAATTACACCCCCAAAAAATTCTACTGCTTATTCTGAATACGGGGTTACCACATATGTGAGACTTTTTGGCGGTCTAGCCGAGTACAGGACCCCAAAAACCAATCACCGCTTTCAGGCTTTCTAAGGGCATAAATTATTGATTTCACTCCTCACTACCTGTAACAGTTTCAGAGGCCATGGAGTGCCAAGATAGCACAACCCCCCCCCCCCCACTCCAAGCTTTGTGCTGAGAGGCATGTTGAGTATTTTACAGATCTCGCTTTTTGTCACAGAGTTTTGAAATTTGAAAAAAAGAGAAAGAAATTTTACTTTTCTTTGTTAATTTTCCAAAACAAATGAGATCTGCAAAATACTCACCATGCCTCTTAGCAAATACCTTGGGGTGTCTACTTTCCAAAATGGGGTAATTTGGGTTTTTTTTGTGCTACCTTGACATTCCAGGGCCTCCGAAACGGTGATAGGTAGTGAGGAGTAAAATCACAATTTTATGCCCTTAGAAAGCCTGAAGATGGTGATTGGTTTTTGGGGTTCTGTACACGGCTAGGCTCCCAAAAAGTCTCACACATGTGGCATCCCCGTACTCAGGAGAAGCAGCAGAATGTATTTTGGGGTGTAATTCCACATATACCCATGGCATGTTGAAACAATATATCATTTAGTGACAACTTTGTGTAAAAAAAAATATTTTTTTTTCTCATTTTCCCGAAACTTGTGGCAAAATATAAAATATTCCATGGACTCAACATGCCTCTCAGCAAATAGCTTTGGGTGTCTACTTTCCAAAATGGGGTCATTTGTTATTTTTTTTTTGCTACCTGGGCATTTCATGGCCTCTGAAACTGTGATAGGTAGTGTGCGGTGAAAGAATAAGTTTAGGTCCTTAGAAATCCTAAAGGGGTGATTGGTTTTTGGGGTCCTGTACATGGCAAGGCTCCCAAAAAGTCTCACATATGTGATATCCCCATACTCAGGAGAAGCAGCAGAATGTATTTTGGGGTGTAATTCCACATATACCCATGGCATATTTGAGCAATATATCATTTCAGTGACATTGAGTGTGTCATTTTTTTTTTTGTCATTTTTCAATCACTTGTGACAAAAAAAAAAGATTCCATGGACTTAACATGCCTCTCAGCAAATTGCCTTTGGGTGTCTACTTTCCTAAATGTGGTCAATTGGGGGGGGGCATTTTTTGAACTGTCCTGGCAATTTATGCCCAACATCACCCACTCTTCTAACCACTTGAACCACCAAGTCTTTGAAAAATGAAAAAATACTTATTTTTGCTAGAAAATTACTTTGAACCCCCAAACATATTTATATATATTTTTAAAGCAGAGGCCCTACAGCTTAAAATGGTGGGTGTTGCAATTTTTTTTTCATAAAGTATTTGCGCAGTGATTTTTCAAACTCAATATTTGGGGGTAAAAAAACACTTTGTTGAATTTTAATACACAAAAAAACACTATATTGCCCAAATGTTTGGTGAAATATAAAAGATGATCTCATGCTGAGTGCATAGACACCAAACAGGATATGCTTTAAAAATGACGCACACCCGCGCAGCGGCGACAAACTATATACATTTTTAAAAACCTTTACAAGTTACCACTTTAGATTTACAGAGGAGGTCTACTGCTAGAATTAATGCCCTCAAACTAACGTTCAAGGTAATACCTCACATGCATGGTGCATTTTTTTTCTTTTCTTTTAATTATGCATTTTGCTTTGTATTTTATTTTTACACTATCCCTTTCATTTTTTTTCTTTATCACAGGGTATTTAAATATCCCCTGCGATAAAAATAGGTAGTGTTACATATATTTTTAAAAAAATTTGAGGTCTATTAGACTCTAGATCTCTCCTCAGCCTTTAAAGCATCTGACCACACCAAGATTGGTGTGATAAGATGCTTTCCCAATTTCCCAACGGCGCTGTTTATATCCGGTGAAACTGAAGTAATGAAATTCTCGTAGCTTCTGGTTTCTTAGCCCATAGAGATGATTGGAGCCATTCTAGTCTGACGCTGTTGCTGTCACCTAGATAAATCAGTGCTGCAGCTGAATGGCGTACCTGAAAAGCAAAAACTATTAACAAAACACAGTAAACAGTAACATAAAAACATTACATACCTGCAAAGAAAACATTATAAAACACAGTAACAATAAAACATTACAGGTAAGCATTAACATGTAAAAAAAATGACGTACCTGCAAAGAAAATACAATAAAAAAACAGTAACAAAACATTACAGGTATGCATAAAAATACATTAACAATAGAGAGAGAACAATAGAGAATAGAGAGAAAAACAAGAATCTTACAACAGTTTTTGGGTTTTTTATGTTATTTTTTTTTGTTTTTATAACATTTTTTATTTATTTTTTTGGTGCGCTTTTTTTTTCTTTTTTTAACAATAACTGTAATGGTTCCAGTTTAGGGTCTCTAAAAATGTGGTGACATGTTTGGAGACCCTGTGAACGTGTGCCCTATAACTATGCAGTGCTGTACCCTAGGCTAATCCTCAACTAGTGTATGGTAGCGCTGGAAACAGTCACCGATGCAAAGACCAGGCTGGCCAGGACAGGAGGGACAATAATAATGGGTGTCACGCCTGTATCCGCGTCGGCTGCAGACACAACATCTTCTTTGGGGGGATCGTTGGGTAGGGGTACCAGGGAGAATATACAGAAAATGCCTCTCATGCAGCTGGCTCAATGCATTTGGTTAGGGAAGTTGGGGTGTAGCACCATCTGGAAAAAGAAGAGCTGTGATGATCTCTTCCTGGAATCCTGGATCCTGGATCCAGTCCATCCTGATGCTTTGTATAGCACATAAGCGTTCAGCAAAGCCAATTGGAATAGGTATACAGACACTTTTTTGTACCAGCGTCTGACCTTACGTGCAACTAGGTACGGTGCCAATAACTGGTCGTTGAGGTCCACCCCTCCCATATTAGGGTTATATTTGTGGGCACAGAGGGGTTTCTCCACAACACCAGTCGCTGTTGGAATTTGCACTGTCGTATCTGCGTGAAGGGAGGAAAGAACGAAAACATTCTTTATATCCCTCCACTTCCCCACGAGCAAATTATTACATTTCAAGCAGGCTCTCTCCCCCGTCTAAGTCAAGATTCTACCAGCCGTTGGGGGAAGCCCCGGCGATTAGGTCGCATGGTGCCACATGCGCCAATTCCTTGATTAAACAGATGACTAAAAAGTGGCACGCTTGTGTAATAATTGTCCACCTACAAATGGTACTCCTTTCCAAATAAGGGTGACACCAAGTCCCAAACAATCTTGCCAGCACTCCTTATGTAGTCCGAGCAGTTAGGGGGCTCCATGTGACTATCTTTACCCATGTAAACCATAAAACTATATGTATAGCCTGTGGCCCTGTCACAGAGCTTATACATCTTGACCCCGTATCTGACACGCTTGCTGGGGAGGTAATGCTTGAAAGCAAGGCGGACAGAAAATGTAATCAGGGACTCCTCTACGCAGACAACTTGATCGGGAATAAACAAGGCTGCGAATTGTTGGTTGAAGTGGTTTACGAGGGGCCAAATTTTGTGTAGCCGATCGTATTCAGGGTCACCCGGAGGACGACAGAGTTCATTGTCATTAAAATGCATGAACCGCAAGATCTGCTCGTATCATGTCCTGGACATGCAAGCAGAAAACATGGGCATATGGTGAAATGGGTCAGTGGACCAATATGACCGCAACTCAGATTTTTTACAAATGCCCATGAGGAGGGAAAGGCCCAGAAAGGTCTTAAATTCAGAAACCGTAATAGGTTTACAATTGATGGCAAGTGAAAAATGGGGATTAGCGAGGATAAATTGACCAGCATACAAATTGCTTTGGTCCACAATAGATCTATAGAGGTCTTCGGTTAAAAACAGCGAATAAAAATTAAGGACCGTAAAATCAACTGTTTCCACCTGAATTCCGGGTTTGCCAGTGAATGGGGGAAGTACGGGTGCTGAATCAGTGGTGGGTTGCCAATTAGGGTTAGCATATTCAGGGTACTATGGGCTCTGGGGGCCTGTCTTTGTCTTCATGGCTGTGGGACATTACTTGTGCTAGCCACACCAGCTTGAACTGCACTTAAGGGACTCGCCATGTCACCAAGTGTTACTGCAGTGCTGGTTGTACGACCAGGATGTACTAGGCCGCTGGTGCTTGCTAGTACTGGCTCTCTGCTCCATACAAGAGCCTTGCGGATCTTGCACCTCGGCAACAGCAGAACAGGGTCGGGTATGCCTGACCTAAGCAGGGACCATAACTCCATCGTCAGAGCTATCTGTCAGGGTGCCGCTGCTGTCTACCGGTTCGTATACTGAGCCTGAATCTGACAGTGAGGCTCTCATCTGAGATGCTCAGCAACGTGTAGGCCTCTTCACTAGTGTACCTCAGATTGGACATTTTGGGCTCTAAATTTATCAGTACACTAGTGTGATTCACAGGCAAAAAAGCGCACCTGGTTGTCAGCCTGCTTCAAATCGCTACCAAAATCACTGTCAGCATTCACAGGGATCAGGCGTGAACTCTGCGAACACTGCATGCTGCATGCTGTGTTTTGTAAGTGTCAGTGATCTATTAGATACTGCACTTGGGTGGGCTGGGCTGGGAGGAGGGGCTAAACACACATGCTAGCAGGTATCTGGGCTGATCCCGCTAACGCTGTGTTTTTTAGAACACTATTGGGGACGCTAATATATATCTGATCAGATCACAGATATTGATCTATTCAGATACTATACTACTAACTGACCTATCTAGTGTATGTGTGTGTGTGTCAGAGTACTACTAATGTCTACGCCGGTTGATCAGGTGCTAAAACCTATAAAAGGTGTATACAGTAGCTCACAAAAGTGAGTACACCCCTCACATTTTTGTAAATATTTTAGTATATCTTTTCATGTGAGAACACTGAAGAAATTACACTTTGCTACAATGTAAAGTAGTGAGTGTACAGCTTGTATAACAGTGTAAATTTGCTGTCCCCTCAAAAAAACTCAACACACAGCCATTAATGTCTAGACCGCCGGCAACAAAAGTGAGTACACCCCAAAGTGAAAATGTCCAAATTGGGCCCAATTAGCCATTTTCCCTCCTCTGTGTCATGCGACTCATTAGTGTTACAAGGTCTCAGGTGTGAATGGGGAGCAGGTGTGTTAAATTTGGTGTTATCACTCTCACTCTATCATACTAGTCACTGGAAGTTCAACATGGCACCTCATGGCAAAGAACTCTCTGAGGATCTGAAAAAAAGAATTGTTGCTCTACATAAAGATGGCCTAGGCTGTAAGAGGATTGCCAAGACCCTGAAACTGAGCTGCAGCACAGTGGCCAAGACCATGCAGCGGTTTAACAGGACAGGTCCCACTCCGAACAGGCCTCGCCATTGTTTGACCAAAGAAGTTGAGTGCATGTGCTCAGTGTCCTATCCAGAGGTTGTCTTTGGGAAATAGACGTATGAGTGCTGCCAGCATTGCTGCAGAGGTTGAAGGAGTGGGGGGTCAGCCTGGCAGTGCTCAGACCATACGACGCACACTGCATCAAATTGGCCTGCATGGCTGTCATCCCAGAAGGAAGCCTCTTCTAAAGATGATGCACAAGAAAGCCTGGGAACAGTTTGCTGAAGACAAGCAACCTAAGGACATGGATTACTAGAACCATGTCCTGTGGTCTGATGAGAGCAAGATAAACGTATTTGGTTCAAATGGTGTCAACCAGGTGAAGAGTACAAAGACAAGTGTGTCATGCCTACAGTCAAGCATGGTGGTGGGAGTGTCATGGTCTGGGGCTGCATGAGTGCTGCCGGCACTGGGGAGTTACAGTTCATTGACGGAACCATGAATGCCAACATGTACTGTGACATACTGAAGCAGAGCATGATCCCCTCCCTTCGGAGACTGGGCCGCAGGGCAGTATTCCAACATGATAACGATCCCAAACACACCTCCAAGACGACCACTGCCTTGCTAAAGAAGCTGAGGGTAAAGGTGATGGACTAACCAAGCATGTCTCCAGACCTAAACCCTATTGAGAATCTGTGGGGCATCCTCAAACAGAAGGTGGAGGAGCGTAAGGTCTCTAACATCCACCAGCTCCGTGATGTTGTCAGAAGAGGACTCCAGTGGCAACCTGTGAAGCTCCGGTGAACTCCATGCCCAAGAGGGTTAAGGCAGTGCTGGAAAATAATGGTGGCCAAACAAAATATTGACACTTTGCGCCCAATTTGGACATTTTCACTTAGGGGTGTACTCGCTTTTGTTGCCAGTGGTTTAGATATTAATGGCTGTGTGTTGCATTATTTTGAGGGGACAGCAAATTTACCCTGCTATACAAGCTGTACACTCACTACTTTACATTGTAGCAAAGTGTAATTTCTTCAGTGTTGTCACATGAAACGATATAATAAAATATTTACAAAAATGTGAAGGGTGTACTCACTTTTGTATTCCCTGAGGGGGAAAAAAAAAACTATCTAACAAGCATGAAAAGTGTGCCTACATGTACTGGTGTTAGTGGACTGTTGTGCAACTCACTTTTGGATGTCTTCTCTCCTTGCGCTGGAACCGAAAGGACTCCGGGAGGAGAGATGACATCACTTCCTCTGCCTCTGTTTACATTACAGAGGCAGAGGACAGTCTGTCACTGGCCAGAACTGATCACCAGGTGCAGGCCAACAATGATTGGCCTGCACCTGATGACTGATCAGTTCTGGATCGAATCCGATCATTGTGCCCGCGGATCGTGGGCACGCGCGCGCCCACAAGCCACGGGCGTGCGCGACATATGGGTACGGCGGTTTACACACAGCTGCCACCCTGCCGCAGTATATGTGCGTGAGCCGGTCCGTAACTGGTTAAAGGTATTTTCTACATAACTGCTTCTCTAGATCCACTGATTGATCTGGCATATGGTTTTCACTGAAAGTAAACACTGTTTATACATTTTATTATTATGTCCTCCAGTTTGTGACTGGTTAAATTTAACCAAGAGGATAATAGTCACAAGCAAATATATATAGTCACTATGATGTCAGGGCTGCAAATGAATGATGTGTATTTTGAAAACACTTCCATAGTATGCAGAACAATGAAGTGCAAACCCTTAACAATCACTCATATGGCATTTTAGTTTTGTAGTCTGTGAGGAAGGATGAATTCTGATTGGTCATTATATGTTACCACACTTTGCACAGTAGTCTGTGCCACTCTTGGAACAGTTTGCTGTCTTTCTTTTTTGTAAGCCTCACGGCTATGATTGCATAATTATATTATGTTCTTGTTCTCTTTGTCTAACTGCTGTTTTACTCCTTTTTAAAATGCACGATACAAAACACTGACTAAAACAAAAACAAGCGAATGACAGCTGTAGTTTTCAGTGAGAAGAAAATATGTTGTGATTTAATGAGAGACTCAAGAGCCCTTTCCCATTATAAATCATGTTATCCCAGTGAAATGTGCCTATACATTTAAATAGACTTATTTTTTTATTTCATTCTGGCAAAAGTACCAGAAAGACAAGCCGTGATGTTAAAATAGAATTTTTGGCACTTATACTGTGTTTTGATCAAGTGTAATGTACTGGATTGTAAACGATAAGCATGTTACACCCATGCTATAATGAAAAAGTCAGGCATCAGGCAGGTGTTTTCTTGCCGTCGCTACAAGGGTTATCACTTTTTTTTTTTTTTTTTACGGCCAAATCACACTTTTGCATTACATTTTGGTAACGTGCATTTCTGCAACATGTGTAAGGATCTACCCTCCATGTCTATAAGTGGCTGTGCTGCTTGATGTTCACAGAGTTGTTTATGTGCATCACTTCCTGTCTCTCTGTGTCTGGGTTTTAAACCTCAGAAAGAGGAAGTGATGAGAGAGACAGAGAACTGAGCCATGTGACCTTACGCACACAGGAGCTGTACCTGTATTTCAACCAGACCAGAAACAGGGACTATTGTGCAAGTATCCTTAGGTTCTAATAGTTTAACTGCAGCTACCCATCGCTTCTTGAGTGTGTATCTAAATCCTTGTGACAGAGATATTTCTTTCCTATTGTCATTATCGCACATGCACAGTGCCAGATAGCTAGGTCTGTGCTACTGTATGTGTGTATATGTATATGTGTGTGCAATAGACCTTTTATGCAGCTCCTGTTATTTTAGTTAACCCTGTCTCTTTTGGTCTGGCTTTTTATAGCTAGTTTTAGCTTAGGGCTCAATAATCAGCATTGGTTAGAGCAGGCTAACTCTGAGTTCCAGTGCTACACCATGGTTCCTGCCAGGTAAAAATCTGCATTCCAGGCTGGTTGGACAATGGCAAGAAAGTCTCCTCATCACTGCAGATCTTGTCTTCAGGTCCCTGACACCAAGACAAACGCCACATCATGATCAACCTCAGGAGCCCCTGTAACTGGACCCCTGTAACTGGACTTTGCTGCAGCATTAATCTGGAGGTATCTCTAAAAATAACTTTATTTACCTGGGTATATGTGAACAATTCCACCAGGACTCTTGTTAGGCCCATTTCGTATAATACCTGTTTGTACATTGGATATATCTACTATTATTAATCCTTTCTTATATAAAATGTGATATTATGCGAGGCGCCATAATGGATGGGTGATACTTGTCGCCTTGCATGCAATCACTTTGAGACAATTAGTGAGAGTCTGACCCGGGTTTTGCCAGCCACCGTGGCAGAGCTGGTTCCGGCCCGGATCTTTCTGGTCCACTCAACCCCCCTCCCCACCTACATTTAATAAACTGTCCCCAATAGAAGTGACCACCTGTTTTTAGCAAAATGTGAGTTGTCACTTTTTAATCGTTTTTAATAAAATCCTGTACATCTGCACCCAGAGGCACCTTCTTTTTATGTTTTAACAGTTCCTGGACATGGCTTCTCCATAGGAGTGCTGCCCTACCTGCAGATTCGGGACATACACCCTCACCACGTCATACACGGGACTCAGAGCCTGGCCTTGCGCCTATACACTTGCTCCACCTGCATTTAATGAGCAGGAAGAAAGCAGAGGTGAACTCTATCCTGTATCTCAGAGGGAGAAAGCTGAGTGAGCTCTGTGTGCTAATTTGGATTTAAAAGATCAAGGTTTGCACTGTGCTTATGTTTTGTGGGTGTCGGGGACAGCCCCATACTGTATAGAGAGGAACCCGATTGTTTAGTTTAGCACCAGAGGCGAGGTTTTGTTTTCTGTTTTTATGGGTTTTGATCTTGCAAACCTGTGGTAATATACCTGGCAATAAATAGAGGGTGTCCTGCGCTTAGGACTGATAGAAACTCAGTGAGACTGCTGCCTTCCTTTAAATTTCCCAATGGGGAAACAATCAAATGGTTAAAATCGTGTAGGAATGGCGCTGTCTATCAATAAATATGAGGTAACATTTCAGAATTAGTAAGATATTCAATGCCACTCAAAAGTATGTAATTAATACTTCATAAAGAATACTGTCCGTAAAAATCCGTAAAAATCCGTAATAGTAAATCAATATATAAAAATTGTTAAAACATTAATAAAATGCATAAAACTAGAGAAGACAATGAGGTAGTAATGTATACGGTAGTCTGAATCAAAGGAGAGATATAAATTCATATAAAATGCTATGTCCCAGAATGTCCGTAAAAATCCGTAAAACATCTATAAGGAACAGTACTAAAAGGTGACTGTATATGTCCTCGAAAATAAACTAAAAATTATTTAGTAGGAAGAACTCAACAGTAGTGTCTTGTAGGAAAAATACTGATAAAATATTAGCAATGGATGATAGAAGCATACACATATCAAACTGATCAAAAAAGGTTAATATATAGCCAATACATCAATCAATTATAAATCCAGCAAAACGTGAATGAGCTGACAGTTGAAGAGGATGTGCTGAAAAAGTTTATACACGTCCCAATCAAAACATAACATGCGTTCAAATATAACTGAAGTACTATATTTCCCACGATTTCTGGTATTTAAACCGACTTTCAGTGACTTCGAAAATTGCAGGAATGAATGTTATGTGCAGTAGTTCTTGAATAAAGTGACTTCAGTGCTGATCCAAACAAATCAAGGTGACTTCCGTGCTTCCCCACATGTGTCCCCACTTACCAAAATTTTCTCCCCCCTACATATACCTGGCAAGCCACCAGATTTTAAAGAAACTGACTTCCATGCTCAATATTTTCCTCTGAAAAGTCGGGTGGGGATCCCTAAAGAAATCTTGACGGATCAGGGTACCCCATTCATATCCAGAGTGACAAGAGAATTGTGCAAATTGTACAAAATCTCTTATCTCCGTACCTCTATTTTCCACCCCCAAAACTGACGGTCTGGTGGAAAGGTTTAACAAGACCCTCAAGAGTATGTTAAAAAAGGTGGTGGATAAAGATGGGCAAAATTGGGATTTTTTTGCTGCTTAACTCATGTTTGCCATACGAGAGGCGTCTTCAGGGTATTCCCCCTTTGAACTCTTGTATGGCAGACATCCCACGGGGCTGCTAGATGTTACAAAAGAGACGTTGGAAGGAGAGGCCACCTCACATAAAAGCGTCATAGAGCACGTCTCCTTGATGCAGGATCAAATCGCAGCTGTACTACCCCTTGTATGAGAGCATATGGAGCAATCCCAGGAAGCCCAGAGGAGGGTTTACAATCGGGGGGGCCAAAACCCAAACTTTCAATCCAGGAGACAGAGTGCTGGTGCTAGTCCACACCATCCTGGCAAAGTGGCAGGGTCCCTTTGAGGTAAGGGAAAGAGTAGAGGAAGTAAACTACAAAGTTTACCAGCCTGGGAAAAGGAAACCGGAGTAGATATACCATGTTAATCTCTTAAAACGTGCAAGGACAGAGAGAGTTTATTGGCAGTGCCCACTCACCAAAAGGACAGGTTAACCCTGACCCTGGATGTCCCCATAACCGAGTTCTTGTCACTGACGCAACAAAACATCGTTAAGGCATTTGTCAGTAAAAATAGATACTTTTTCTCTTCCTTACCCGGACTGAGCGGTACAGTGGTGTACAACAACATGACATAATCATGGAACCAGGGGGCCATGTAAATGTAAAACCCTACAGAATACCTGAGGCTAGACAAGAGGCAGTGGGGAGAGAGATAAAATCCATGTTGGAGTTAGACGTGATAGAGGTGAACCACAGCGCCTGGTTGAGCCCTATAGACGAACTTGTGAATAAGTTGAGAGGTGTCCGGTACATAACAACTCTAGACCTAACTAAGATACTGGCAGATGCCCTAATGAAGTCAGCAAAGGAAAAAATGGCCTTTTCTACCCCCAAGGGGTCCTTCCAATACAAGCGAATGCCGTTTGGTCTGCATGGGGCCCCTGCATCCTTCCAGAGGATGATGGACAAAACCTTGAGGCTACATTGGCCCTATGCAGTGGCCTATCTGGATGATGTCGTCATCCACAGCCCAGATTGGGAATCACATCTGCCCCAGATGCAGGCAGTGGTAGATTCACTGAGAGTAGCAGGTTTAACAGCCAACCCATGTGTCATAGGTCTGGAGGAGGCCAAATACCTTGGGTATGTTATTGATCAGGGTCTGATAAAGCCCCAGACCAATAAGATCGAGATCATTCAAAAGTGGCCCCAACCGGTGAATAAAAAAATGGTTTGTGCCTTCCTGGGGATTACAGGATATTTCCGACACTTCATCCACAACTTTGCCACTATTGCCATTACTCTGACTGATCTGACGAAGGGTAGAGGGTCAGGAATGGTTAAGTGGAATTCCGAAGCCGAGAAGGCCTTCCAGAAGTTGAAGCAAGCCCTTTGTGTACAGCCTGTGCTCATGACACCAGACTTCACAAAGGAGTTTGTTGTTCAAACCAATGCCTCTGAGGTGGGACTAGGTTGTGTTCTGTCCCAGATCAGAAACGGTGAGGAGCACCCAGTCGTCTACTTAAGCAGGAAGCTTAATAGGCATGAAAGGAACTATGCCATTGTGGAGAAGGAGTGCCTGGCTATCAAGTGGGCCTTAGAGGCACTAAAATACTACCTGCTGGGAAGGTCATTCAGGCTAGTCACCGACCATGCCTCCCTTAAGTGAATGTGTAATAACCAGGAAAAAAATAACCGGGTGACTAGGTAGTTCCTGGCTCTACAGCCGTTTAAGTACTCAGTGGAACTCTCCCACAAAAGCTTGTATTATTTTCAAACTGGTGTGCATCTATATACTTATGGATAAAGTAGGTTTCAGTAGTTCTTCTGCTACCAATTACAATACAATACAACATGTGTATGGATCTGCTACCATCCATGTCTATAAGTGGCTGTGGTGCTTGATGTTCACAGAGTTGTTTATGTGCATCACTTTCTGTCTCTGTGTGTCTGGGTTTTAAACCTCAGAAAGAGGAAGTGAAGAGAGAGACAGAGAACTGAGCCATGTTACCTTACACATACAGGAGCTGTTGCTGCTGTTGTATTTCAACCAGACCATAAACAGGGACTATTATGCAAGTATTCTTAGGTTCTAATATTTTAACTGCAGCTACCCATCGCTTCTTGAGTATGTATCTAAATCCTTGTGATCCTTGTACTTAACCAAGTTCTGTTTGGAAAAGAAGACTGGATAGACTTACTTCTTCTGTCACCTGTGCTAAGAACCCAGCACTTCCAGGAAAGGTGAAATCCTGAAGCCCTCATAGCTCCTTCTGGTTCTTTCTGCTGACCATGACATCCCTTCTCAGTTTCCCTTAAAGGATAGGTCCACCAATTGGAGCATGTTACACGTTACCCCATATTTAGGGTATAACATGTAGCATGTTCCACACTTGAAATTAATGTTTACACAGCGCTGCTCACTATCCCAATCTTACTCATACACAAAAACTTACACTATATTACTAAAAGTATTGGGACGCTTGCTTCTACACGCACATGAACTTTAATGACACCCCAGTCTTAGTCCATAAGGTTCAATATTGAGTTGGCCCATACTTTGCAGCTGTAACAGCTTCAACTCTTCTGGGAAGGCTGTCCACAAGGTTTAGGAGTGTTATGATAGAAAGTGCGCCTGCATTCAACATACAGTGCTAATACCATATGTTACCTCTGGTTCTCCCAGGGTGAGGGTACTATACTATATCCAAATACCAAAAGCAAATACATAATTTATTTATAAAGATCATGAAAAATGTGAGAAAAATTAAAAATATTGATGCGCAAAAAAGTCCCAATTCTGCCAAATCTCCTACAGATAAACTACTCCCATACGATAATTATAGTGTAACATGAAAGGCAATAACACCATGATCGCGCAACACTGTTTAATAATAAAACCAGTTAAAACCAAACAAACAACAGCTGTTGCTCTTGTATTTAAACGTGCCCCAACCGGCACCAGCTTGATGAGCCCATGAAGTGCCTAGCTCTGCTAACTCTATACCCAATCTGGGCGCGCTCTCACCACTCAGTTGTTCAAGCAGGCTGGTCCGTGTGCGTTCCACCGCTACTGGAAGTGATGTCACTGGTAAACCACGGAGTCAGACAGCAACCAGATCTCTATGCATTTCACCTGTGTATTGGCATCATCAGGACCTCCAGTTGCCGCCATTTTACTGAAGACCTACATAGCCACTGCCTGGCTCCTATTGGTGGATAACTGCATCATTCCCTATCAATTAATTTAAGTATATTTCCAAATACCTGACTTTCAAATAACATTCCAAATATGAACCAACCCAGTTCCAACTTAATATTGTCTTCGTATATAGCACTTCACATTATACGGTTCATCTAAATGGTCTCGATTTTACAATTTGCACCCGTAATAAAATATACATCAATGGCCCCTTTATTAAAAACCATTAGTATAACGATACCTATTACTTAATTATCCCGTTTGTTAAACACCCAAGGCTCTAATCTATATATGGGTACTATGTTATCTATTTTATTTACTTAACTGGTGTCCCCTAGTGTTCAACTTCCTCAACTGCACTCCTTGTCTCAATTTCAGCTTTAGAAGAAGGGGAAAAGGGTTTTACCTTTAAATTTTGTAAATCCTGATGCCACATCCACATCTATACCCATGTATATTACTAGAAACCCCCTTTTCCATATATTATTTCTTTTTAGATATTTTTGCTTACTCCTTTTACCTAAATCCAGGATATTTACTATCACTAGATACACTTTAAACATCATTAAGATAACAATTGAGGTCAATATCCAAATTTAACCCCAACAGATATAATGTATTAAGGTGATGAATCCATTGCATTTCCTTTTGGGATATTTGCTTGCGCATATCGCTCCCCCTCCAGTGCTTACAGTGTATATCCTATCAATCCCTATAAACTGCAGTGAGGTAGGATCCCTATTATGTTTAAGTCTATAGTGGTTGAGTACACTATGTTGCTTATATATCTTTTTTATATCAGCTATATGCTCTCTACACGTTTGGAGAAAGTTTTAGTGGTTGTTCTCACATATCTCAGCCCACAAGGGCACATAAGTAGATATGTGATGTGCCTACACGTTATGAATTTATCTATTTCATATATTTTCCTTTAGGTGAAGCTCTCCGTTTTTTTCTTCTTATCCCTGCTGGTCCCACAAGCCCTGCATCTACCACATTTTAAGAAACCATTTCTCTCTAGAAATGTGGTCACTTTTTTGGGGGGATCTAAAACGTTCTTTGAAATTATATTCCTTTTTGTATATAAATAGGGGTTTATTGGGAATTACTTTCTTTAAGGTATTATCTCTTAATAGAATGGGCCAATACTTCTTTCCACATCTCTATACTTTAAATTGAACCCTGTAATTAAGGCTATATCTTTTTTCTCTTTGGGATGATTTGTAGTACCCAGTAGTTCTTGCATATTCATTTGATTAACTTTATTTCTAACCTCCACCAGTTATTTGTACCCTTTTTTGGATATAATCAGGATTATTACTACAATTTATTTTGAGCCGTACAAATTGCCCCTTGGGGATTGCCTTCACCCAATGAAGATGGTGGAAACTTTTAGTTGAAATGTAGCCATTAATATCCACAGTTTTAAAATATGTCCTGGTGTTAAGCTTGTTATTTTTCTTAAAGATCTTCAAATCTAGAAATTGGATCTGATCCCTGTTCTAATTTTGCGCAAGTTTAATATCATATATGTTGTGCGAGGGATTAGCTCTTGTGGGAATCAGCTTGGATGAAGACAGTTCAGACAGCAGTTCCTTAAAATCTGGCTTGCAGCCAGGTTTATTTGATAAAAGGCTGCAAGTAAAAATAAACAAAACAGCAAAATAAAGCCTTGCCTCTCGGGCTCTAACTGAATGGTGTAGGGCTTCTCCCAAACACCCACAAAACAAAGTTATTGCAAACCTTTTCTTTAGTCCCAAAAGCCAAAGCTCCTTGTGTCAGCTTTCTCTAGCTGATTGCTCTCAAACACTTGCTCTCTTCCTGGCCATATAAACACCACCTGAGAGTGGACTCCAGTTGACCAGAAAATCCAGTCCGGAACCAGCCCTGCCATGGTGGCTGGGAAAACCTGGGCCGGACTCTGCTTTAGTCCAATCCAAGTGAACGTATGCAAGGTGACAGATAGCGTCCGTCTATCCCCTCGCCTAGCATAATGTCACAGTTGTTATTCATATATTTAATGAATTCTAGTAAATCTTGCTGTAATCCCTCCCACACCTTCATAATATCGTCTATGAATCTTCTATAATATCTAAGTTGGGGCCAATTCCTGGCATAAATATACTTCTCCTCCCATTTAGCCAGAAATATGTTCGCAACGCTGAATGCCCACGCCCTTAATCTGATTATAGAATTCACCCCCGTGCCAAAAATAATTGTTATACATGCCCATATATAGTCCTTCCAGGAGAAATTCAATCTGTACTGCTTTTAGATCAGTCTGCTGTTGTAAAGCCCATTTTATCACCTGGATTGCATCTTTTTGTTTTAAATTAGTGTAGAGTGATTCCATGTCCACTGTGGCTAGTATGGTGGAATCATCTACTACGATTTCTTGCAAAAAATTAATTGCATCTTTACTATCCTTCAGAAATGATTGCCCACTAGCCGCTAGGGACTGCAGGTATACATCCAGGTATTCCCCAACTCTAGCGTAAAGGGAATTGATCCCACTAATAATAGGACGCCCAGGTGGCTTTTCCTTATTCTTGTGAATCTTCGGTATTTAATAGATCACAGGGACTTGGGGTGCTTTAAGATTAAGGTAGCGGGCTTCTTTTTTATTCAATATACATATATATATATATATATATATATATATATATATATGTATATATATAAACGTTTACCTTTTGCAATCCACTGTTCTAATTTGTTTTTTCTTTTACTGTTGGGGTTTCGTTTTAATCTTATATAGGTGGTGTCATCTCTAATTAATATTTGTAGTTCAGCCTCATACTAAAACATAATAGGGATCCTACCTCACTGCAGTTTATAGGGATTGATAGGATATATAGGCACTGGAGGGGGAGTGATATGCGCATTGCATAAGCAAATATCCCGCAACAAAACACAATGATACATCGTCTCAAAACATTACATCCATTGGGGTTAAATTTGGATATTGACCTCAATTGTTATCTTAATGATTTTTAAAGTGTATCTAGTGATAGTATTTTTCCTGGATTTAGGTAAAAGGAGTAAGGAAAAAAATCTAAAAAGAAATAATATATGTAAAAGGGGGTTCTAGTTATATACAAGGGTATAGATGTGGATGTGGTATCAGGATTTACAACATTTATAGGTAAAACCCTTTCCCCCTTCTTCTGCTGTGCTCTAAAGCAGAAATTGAGTCAAGAAGTGCACTTAAGGAAGTTGAACACTGGGGGCACGAGTTAACTAAATAAAATAGATTACATATTACCCATATATAGATTAGAGCTTAGGGTGTTTAACAAACAGGATAATTAAGTAATAGGTATTGTTATACTAATGGTTTTTAACCACTTGCTTACTGGGCACTTAAACCCCCCTCCTGCCCAGACCAATTTTCAACTTTCAGCGCTGTCACACTTTGAATGACAATTGCGCGGTCATGCAACACTGTACCCATATGAAATTTTAATAATTTATTTTCCCACAAATAGAGCTTTCTTTTGGTGGTATTTAATCACTGCTGGGTTTTTTACTTTTAGTAAAATTTTGGAAAAAATGTTTTATGTGCGCCGATGAGGCTGCACTGATGGGCACTGATAGGCTGCACCGATGGGAACTGATAGGTGGCACTGATAAGCACTGATGAAGCTACACTGATGGGTGGCACTGATGGGCACTGATGGTTGGCACTGATGGATGGCACTGAAGGGCATTGATTGGCAGCACTGGTGGGCAAAGGTAGGTGGCACTGTGGGCACTGGTAGGAGGCACTGTGGGCACTGGTAGATGGCACTGGTGGGTACTGGCAGGTAGCACTGTGGGTAATGATAGGTGGCACTGGCAGGGGGCACTGGTGGGCACAGACAAGCCACCAGCAGCCCTCTGTGCGAGAGGCCGATGTCCCTCTGACAGAAGCCAGTGACCAATCACCGATCTTCTGTTTACATCACTTGATCAGCTGTCATTGGCTGACAGCTGATCATGTGATAAGGGAGTGGGACCGCTCCTTACTCCGATCTGTGATCAGCCGAGTCTTATTGGTGGTGCTGACAGTGCATGGTCGGGAGGACTTACATGGACGCCCTCCTGGCAATTTAGGTCCACGCTGTAGCCATTTTTTCGGCTATAGTACGGACGCAAAGAAGTTAATAAAGGGGCCATTGGGGCTACTGATGTATATTTTATTATGGGTGCAAATTGTAAAATTGAGACCAGTTAGATGAACCATATAACATGAAGTGCTATATACGAAGACAATATGAAGTTGGAAGTTGGTTCATATTTGGAAGGTTATTTGAAAGTCCGGTATTTGGAAATATAGGTCTCCGGGAAAATGGTGGCAACCTGAGAACTCATGGCCACCTGAGATCTGGTTGCTGTCTGCCTCGTGGATTACCAGCGACATCACATCCGGTAGCAGTGGAACGCACGCAGACCAGCCTGCTTAAACAACTGAGCGGTGAGACTGCGCCCAGATTGGGTATAGAGCTAGCAGAGCGGTCGCAGTGTGGGCCTCTGAACACGCAGGAATCAGGGTGGTAAAGGCACTTTATAGGCTCATCAAGGTGGTGCCGGTTGGGGCATTTTTAAATGTAAGAGCAACAACTGTTGCTTTTTTGGTTTTAACTGGTTTTATTATAAAACACGATCATGGTGTTATTTGCCTTTCATGTTACACTAAAATTATCATATGGGAGATGTTTATCTGCAGGAGATTTGGCAGAATTGGTGGAAAAGTTTGATACCATCTAATTGCAATAAGGCGAGATTGATCCATGGGGCTTGGAGGCTCTGGTGAGTGCATTATATAAATTTGCACATGGTAGAGAACATTATTGTTTTGGTTATAGAGCACTGTGGAAGGTCACATGGACAATTATGATTGCACATTGAACTGAATTCATTATATTAATAAAATATATGGACATTTGGGACATTTTTACACATCGATTTTTAATCATTTTGAATTTTTCTCACATTTTTCATGATCTTTATAAATAATGTATATATCTGCTAAGGTTATGTATGAAATTTACATTTTTGCATTTATTAGATGAATTATATGACTTTGTGAATCAAGGTTGCACAGCACTACTAGCACCTTTTGACACTTGGTTTTTTAGTATTTGGATATAGTATATTACCCTCACCATCAGAGAACCAGAGGTAACATATGGTATTAGCACTGTATGTTGAATGCAGGCAAACTTTCTATCATAACAGCGCCTTACTTTATTAATCTTTTCATTTATTGTGTATATTACACTTAAAGGGGCAGCAGTTATGTCATCCCACACTTGATCCATTTATAATGGAATATGAGTTGGCACCTTCAATGTATTGATTACATATTAAGGTTTATGAGTGTGTCTATGGGAATGTTTGACCATTCTTCCAGAAGCGCATTTGTGAGGTCAGGCACTGATTTGGATGAGAGGCCTGGCTCACAGTCTCCACTGTAATTGA
>BLSH010263846.1:189108-200436 GCA_018402905.1 Glandirana rugosa
GATACTAAGGGACTCATGCTTCGGTTTGACCACCCAGGGAACCCACTCCACGGTCGGTTTGACCCGAGTTAATTCAGTTGACTCTTGGTTTTTCTCTTTGTTTTTTTAGTTTTCCTCAGTCCTGTTTCACAAGGTTACCCACTCACATCAGTAGGGTCCCAAGACGTTCCTTCTCTTTTTTCCACTTCTCATCTCAACTCGCTTGGAGACCTTCAAGCCCAAGTCGACCAGGCCGGCTTGAAGCCCTGCCTTGGGCTTACTAGCGTGCCTGTGGCTTGGGGTAACTTTAGTTACCCCTGGGCTTGAAAATCCGTGTTTTTACCGACATGCCCTCTAGGGCTTTCCAGGACTTTGTTACAGCCATTTTTGTGCCTAAAAGTTCGGGTCCCCATTGATTTCAATGGGGTTCGGTGTCCGTGCGATCATTCGGGTTCCGTCCCGAAGTTCGGCCGGACCAGCTGAACCCGAACTTCCAGAGGTTCGCTCAACTCTACTCTTCACCTTTTTTCTCTTCCTTGCAGAACCCTGGGATGACTACACTCACCCATTGGAACACTTTGTCCTGACTCCTTTTGATTTTTTTGTTTCTCTTTTTGGTTCTCAGTTGACTTAATTGAGCCCAGTTTGGCTGGCACCTCACCCAAGGGACCCACCAGTTTGGCTTCGTACTCAGGGAATCATTTTACTCTCCTGTTATACTTGGCAAGATGGTTATGTTTTTTTCCCCTCGCCCTTTGTGTTTAAAGTTGCTTAGTCCAAGCATTGCATCCTGGAAAGGTCTACACCTTTAATAATATAGTATAGTGTGATGCTACATCTCATTTGGATGGCGCTCACCTTAGTTTTTATCATTATACCTTGAGGGCCCACACGGCTGGGGCGGTACTCATGCCCCCCTCCTGTCTGGAAGACATGACCATTCTCTCTCTTCCCGATGGGACGGTCTCCTCCTTACCAGAAGGGACCATATATAGTTCTCATGTTGGGGTGGTGTTTCCATCTCCAACCACCCCACGGGGATCCCTTGTGTCTCCCCTTACTCGTTGCATTCTTCTTTCTTTTCTCCTTTCTTATTCCCTCTCTAAACTTCTTTTTCTCACAGTGACCGACTTGAAGTCTATCTCAAGATGCCTAGGGTTTGACCAGGTCGTTCAATCTCCTTGGGTCCTTAGAGGTAAGTGCCTTTCAACAACTGGCTCGGTTCTCCCTCCTGCTCCATGGCTGACACTCCTCTCACACATCCTCCCTTGCGGGTGGTATCTCATATTGCCCAAGGACTGAATTCCCCAGTCAAAAGGCGGAAGGTCCTACAACACTTTCTCTCCCATAAAATAGATGTGGTGCTTTTGCAGGAAACACATTTTCCTAAGCAATATATCCCTCGTTTATTCACTCTAAATTTCCCTCCTTTTTTATGGGCAATGTGGATGACAAAACTAAAGGCATTGCTGTTCTGTTCTCCCACAAGTGCAAATTCTCTCTTATTTCAGAGCTTAGGGATCCAGAGGGGAGGTTTATTTTAATAAAAGGGACGATTGATGACCAGACATACTCCTTTGTCTGGTACTACGCTCCTAACAAGGGGCAACTTGCTTTTTTCAATCAATGTTAAAATCTCTTGCCCCTTCCTTGGAGGGTACGGTTATAGTGGGGGGGGACTCAAACATAGCGTTCGATGAGGGTCTGGATAAATCCCGTCCCGAAGGTAAACGCCTTACTCGACCAACTAAACAGAGCCTACAAATAGCTAAGATTATTTACCAATATGGATTGATAGATGCCTGGAGAGAAGTCAATCCAACCATGCAAGATTTTACACATTACTCCAGCCCTCACAATTCCTTTGTTAGAGTTGATCACATATTAGTTACAACTGGCACAATTCACCTGGTGTCCAAATCTTTTATTAGAGATGCAGTATGGTCGGATTACGCAACGAGCCCATACTTAGTGATCCAATCAACTCTCAAAAAATTGAGAGGGCAATTAAAGATTATTTTCAACTTAATGATATCCCAGAACCCACATCCGCGTACCTTTGGGCAGCCCATAAAGCCACGATAAGGGGAAAGCTCATCCAATTAGTATCCCAGATCAACAAGGCTAGACGGGTGGAAATAATCAAATTAGAACAGGAGTTCTCCAGTCTCTCTAACAAACACAAAGCAAACCCCAAATCAGCTCCTATGGATAAATTAGACACGGCCTGTGCAGCCTTGAATTTAGTCCTTACTTCCAGGGCAGAAAAATGGCTCTGCTGGTATAGAGCACGGTTGTATTGTCACGGATATAGAGTAGGTTCTCTGCTAGCACATAGACTGACTCAGAGGCCCAGAATCTTTGCTATCCCCAAAATTAAAATAGAAGGAGGCACGCTATCACAGAACCCCCGACGCATTATAAGAGAATTTCACAACTTTTACCAAAAAATTATACAGGACTGGGACTCCATATGTACAATCTGTAATGGATCAGTTTCTTGACACCATCCAAATCCCCAAACTTGAGGAGTGTCACTGCCAAAAATTAGAGGCCTCGATCTCGGCGGAAGAAGTATGCAATGTAATTAAGAACCTAAAATCCCACTCGGCGCCAGGGCCAGATGGATTTTCTGTCCCTTATTATAAGGCTTTTGTCAAAACTTTGACACCCTACATGGCTTGTTTTAATGAGTTAAGACGTGGTGGCTCATTGGACCCCATGCTGAATGCTGCGTATATTTCTGTGATCTCTAAAACAGGTAAAGACCCTAGCTCAGTTAGCAATTATAGGGCAATTTTTCTTATAAATAATGACTTAAAGATTCTGACTAACATCCTTGCTGACCACATTTCCTCCTTTCTAAGCCTCCATGACAAGGACCAAGTGGGGTTTATTCCTGGGGGACAGGGCCCGGATCAAATCCACCATGCAACTGATATCATCTCCATTCTAAATTCGAACTGGGATAATGGCAATCCAAGGGAAGGCTTTCTTCTCTCGTTGGATTTACAGAAAGCATTTCATTCTGTTTATTGGCCCTATATTTTTGCAATGCTTAAGCGGTGGGGTTTTGGAGATTCCTTTTTAAAAACATTTTACAGGCCCTGTACTCCACTCCTGACGCACAGGTACGCATGCAGGGATTTTACTTGGAATCTTTCCACATATTGAGAGGCACCAGACAAGGATGCCCACTCTCTCCACTCACATTTGCTATTGCTATAGAAACCTAGCTAAAGCCATTAGGGAGGACCCCGATATTCACGGCATTCAGTGTGGCACTCGCGTCCATAAATGTGCTCTTTTTGCGGATGATATACTCCTGTTTGTATCGTCTCCATTGATTTCTCTCCCGAACATCCGCAAGCTTTTAGACAATTTTGGTAAATTCTCTGGTCTTTTAGTGAACTATGATAAATCCCAGGCCCTGAACGTAAATATCCCACCCCCTTTACTTGCAAGACTTGCGGATTTCTGCTTCTCCTGGAGCGAGTCTTCGATCACATATTTGGGGGTCATTTTGACACCTAGGATTGACCGCCTTTATCAAGCCAATTTCCTCCCCTCTATAAAAAAACTGGAGGACAATCTCTCCAGATGGTCCCAATATTCGCTATCATGGCTTGGCTGAATCAATGCAGTAAAAATTACCCTATTCCCTCGTATCCTTTATTTCTTTAGGTCCCTTCCTATCCCACTAGTTAAAGCACATCTAAAATTCTTTCAATACTGCGTTATCAAATTTATATGAGGAACTAGGGGACATTGTCTTTTTCGAAAGCAGTCTGTGCAAGAGACGAGGGTGGTCTGGGACTCCCAAATTTATTATGGTATTATCGAGCTGCTCAATTAGCACAGATCTTTATTGTCTACTCTCGCTGGGAACTTCCTGATTGGGTTCACATTGAAAGACAGGTGGCTCCCCTTCATAACGTAGACTATCTCTGGAGGTGTCATCAGAAATTGAGACCCCCAATACTATCACCGTCACTCTCCCACTCTTTTGCACTTTGGGATAAAATGTGCCATAATCCGCAAATAACCTCTAATCTTAAGCCTCTAATGCACCTTTTCCAGAACCCAGCTTCCCCCCTGGGAGGGAAATTAAAGCCTTCAGCTGGTGGCTGAACAAGGGACTATACAGAATTGGACATTTTTTCCGCCCTCTGGGCCCTCTCTCCAAAGCATACTGCATTAGCAAATTGGACATGCCGCCTTCGGAGCACTTCTCCTTTTTCCAGATTTACAACTTTCTTCATAAGCTTTGGAACTCCCAGGGTGAAGAGTTTAAAATGACTACATATGAACAATGGTGTGGTGAGTCCATGGAGAAGAGGAGAGGAATCACAGTAATCTATAAGGCACTGTCCTCAAATCTTACTAAGACATCCTATATGATATCCTGGGAATCCAACCTTTCTCAGACTTGGGACCTTGAGTTTTGGAATAAGAACTTCTTTAAATCGTATAAAGGAGTGCTTAGTTGAAGCAAATATAAAGGTTATAACCAAATGGTACCTAGTCCCATCTAAACTAGCTAAACTATACCCAGCGACCTCCCCACTTTGTTTTAGGGGCTGCAACCTCTGGGGGGATATGTTACATATATGGTGGGAATGCCTTAAAATTAGAAGTTTCTGGAATAAAATTTTTGCCCTCATCCGAAAGAAGACAAAGATCCCAGTTCAGAAATCCCCACAGATAGCCCTACTCAACTTCCCAGTTGAACCGGCCTCTAAGAATATACAGCGCCTTATTTTTTCATCCTCCTGGGAGTGAAATTGACTATAGCCAAATCACGGAAGAAACCCACTGTCTCTGTCTTATTAGCTAAAAAGAAAATTTCTTGGATTATGGCACAGGGGAAGATAGCAAGTATCCTCACTGACTCTACTAAGAAATTCGAAGCGATTTGGGAACCCTGGGCATCATTTCTCCATATACCACTAACCCCATGATTACATTGCCTCTGTGTTCCATTACTTTTTGGCAAGAGTACTCTCCTAGTCGGTCTTTCGCGGCTCACTCTCCCACTCTACTCTAACCTCTTTCCTCTCGTCTTTTCCTCTGCTATACCTCTGTCGAACCTCACCCTCTTCAATCTGTGCCACTATTGGCCACAGTTGGACAAATAGAACATGGCTATGATTCTAATATATAAAGTTACTTTTTAGTCAGCAACTAAACTTTTAATGTGACTGGTAACCCCTAAACATTGGTACAGTTTCCCTCTGACACGTGGTCGGCTGTGGTGGAGTCACCCGGGCTACAGTATTTTCCCATCGGGGTAGCAGGGTGGACCCCCCCATGGCTCCCGTTTTGGCACCTTGTCATAGGTTACTATGTTTGGCATACAGTCATCCTTTCATTGTACCTCACTGGATTTATATCAGTTGTTTGTATTATGTATTAGTCATAATTTTGTCCTATACAAGCTTGTAACCAAGTTGGGCCTTGACGGCCGACGTATGTACAGTAATCTTTTCATAGTTGTACTTCTATCTTTCCTTTTTTTTTCATGGAAAATTAATAAAAACATTGAAACATAAAAAATATAAAGACTGATGTTTCAATAGATTTAGTAAGCATTTTGCTCTGTAAAGTCGATCGACGATGATGGATTTTTTAACAAATATCTGCACCTGTGTCCTAATAAAAATTAGTTAAACATTTTCACAAGGTTGTATAGATTTAAGACTTACACTGCAATTTTTTGATTGATGTTTTCAGTAAAAACTATGTAATTCAGTATTTTAATTGGCAACTATTCACTTGTTTGAAATAAATTGTACCTAGATTATTTACAAATCACTACATGTATAGCCCCCATAATACCCTCACATCAATAAAGGATACTCCTAAAAATGTATTGGTGGAATCTGTTGTTGTTTCAGGTTAAGCATACATTTTATTATTATAGCATCCTCGGAGGGATCTGAGTGCTTTAATAAATTTCCCATATTTGTGGCAAGGTTCCTTTCGCAATAACACAAATGTGTTTCCAACACCAAATTTCAACCCATTTTCTCCAGCTGTATTATTGATGGAGTAATATCAGACAATGACTGTCTTTTATGTGTAACAGAAAATTCTTAGTAATTCTGATATGTATTGCAAAAATACTGACCAAATTAATTAAGCAACAGTTATCCAATGTACTGGAAAATGTGTCCCATTTTCAATCAGACCCTTACTTGTTTTAATTCTTGACTTTTGAGCTATTTACCAGAATCAGTTTTTCCATTTCACTGTCTGTCAAGCCAGCTGAGTATTCTGTTTCTTATGAAACAACTGTGAAAGTTGTTTATTTCTTTCCTCTGATTTATACTGTGCAACAGGTCTGACAGCCATATAATCAATCGTATCATAACTGCTGTACAAAATTATTTTATCATCATCAAAAGAAACATAAACATCCAAATCTAAAAAAATCATAAGTCAAATCCATGGAGTTGCAAAATTGTTTTGAAGAGTTGATCTTACGTTAATTACACTAGCAGGCATATGTTGTTTTCCCCTAGATCCCTTTCCGCTAGTGTTCACAGCATGACATGCTAAAACTGTACATTTTTCTTCCAGCTTGTCAGCATTGACTATTACATTATCAACACTCATTTCACAGTCAGGGGGCCTTTTCCAGCCCCAACACAAGCAAAACCTCCTCAAACCCTGGGCATATATTCTCAGCAAAAAAACATGCAACCTTTACCTCAGACCTCATCATTATGTGGGTGACATTAAAGTGGATGTAAACCCTCACATATACCCAGTGAAGTGAACAGCCTCAGATGATACACAGGGATGCAACCAATCTCCCTATATAAGTTTTACATGCATATCTGCTGTCTTCAGCTTTATATATTCTTTAAAATGTTCAGATTGTGTTAGGAGATTTTCTCTTCCTGTTCAGCACTGCAGTGAAGCCTGGGCATACAGCCAAGACAGCTGATTGGAGGAAAGGCACACACCCCCTTTCCTCATAGGTAGAGACTTTGAGATCTGTTTGTTAAATAGTTCAGCACTCTGCTAATCTATTTGTAGCTCCCTCCCCAACACAAAACTCAGGCTGCATTTATCACATGTGATGGAGAACTTAACTTGTTAGAAGTTATCAGGCTGATAACAGAAGAACGGAGCAGAAGACAGCTACGGGACATAGTGCTTTGAAGAGAGATAAGAAAACACTGCAGATATATGTGCCCAGCTCAAATTTCATAAATCGGGTTTACATCCACTCTAAGCAAGAGCCATCACTTCTCTTCCACCCACCCACCTTCCCATTTCCTTCTGTTTCACACTTTTCTTCATGACTAGAGTTAGGTTTAGTACACACAATCTGAAGATCGTACAAAAAATACTGCTTTTGAATCGATCGTACAATAATCTGATTGTTAGTACACAGCTTTCGTCAATAATTATCCAAAGAGACAAACACGAAAATTTTTCTCGGATGATACCAGATCATACGATTTTTGTTTATTTAGAACATTTTTTTTCTGAAAATACAATAAAAATACAGTGCCATGAAAAAGTATTTGTACCCCTAGAAATTTTCCACATTTTGTCATTTTACAACCAAAAATGTAAATGTATTTTATTGGGATTTTACATGATATACCAACAAAAAGTGGCACATAATTGTGAAAGGAAAAAGATAAATGGTTTTCAACATTTTTTACAAATAAAAATGTGAAACGTGTGGCGTGCATTTGGATCCAGCTCCCTTTACTCTGATACACCTAACTAAAATCTAGTGGAAACAATTTCCTTCAGAAGTTACCTAATTAGTAAATAAAGTCCACCTGTGTGTAATTTAATCTCAGTATAAATACAGCTGTTCTGTGAAGCCCTCAGAGATTTGTTAGAGAACCTTAGTGAACAATCAGCATCATGTAGACCTAGGAACACACCAGACAGGTCAGGGATAAATTTGTGGAGAAGTTTAAAGCAGGGTTAGGTTATAAAAAAATATCCAAAGCTTTGAACATCTCATGGAGCACTGTTCAATACATCATCCAAAGTATGGATGACAACAACTGCAGACCTACCAAGACATGGCCGTCTATATAAACTGACAGGCAGGGCAAGGAGAGCATTAATCAGAGAAGCTTGTTGAAAGAAAGCCATAAGAAATCCTATTTGCAGTTTTCGAGAAGCCATGTAGGGGACACAGCAAACATGCGGAAGAAGGTGCACTGGTCAGATGAGACCAAAATTTAATTTTTTGGCCTAAAAGCAAAACGCTATGTGTGGCAGAAAACTAACACTGCACATCACGCTGAACACACCATCCCCACCGTGAAACATGGTGGTGGCAACATCATATTGTGCAGATGCCTTTTTTCAGCAGGAACAGGGAAGATGGTCAGAGTTGATGGGAAGATGGATGGAGCCAAATACAGGGCAATCTTAGAAGAAAACCTGTTAAAGTCTGCAAAAGACTTGAGACTGGAGCGAAGTTTCAGCTTCCAGCAAGACAACGACCCTAAATAAACAACCAAAGCTACAATAGAATGGTTTAGATCTAAGCATATTTATGTGTTGGAAAGGCCCAGTCAAAGCTCAGACCTAAATCCAATTGAGAATCTGTGGCAAGACTTGAAAATTGCTGTTCACAGATGCTGTTCATCCAATCTGACAGAGCTTTAGCTATTTTGCAAAGAAGAATGGGCAACATTTTCACTCTCTAGATGTGCAAAGCTGGTAGAAACATACCTAAAAATACTTGCAGCTGTAATTGCAGCCAAAGGTGGTTCTACAAAGTATTGGTTCAGGGGGGCTGAATACAAATGCACGTCACACTTTTCACATATTTATTTGTAAAAAATGTTGAAAACCATTTATCATTTTCCTTCCGCTTCACAATTATGTGCCACTTTGTGTTGGTCTATTACATGAAATCCCAATAAAATACATTTACGTTTTTGGTTGTAACATGACAAAATGTGGAAAATTTCAAGGGGTATGAATAATTTTTCAAGGCACTGTAAGTCAATAAAGTGAATACTTCATGTCCAGTTAAAATCTGATTTGATGCATAAAGTACTGGTACATGGGACAAATCCCAAAATCTTCAGGGTAGAATAGTATGTCAGTGTGCCAACATTCCAGTGCACTATTAACGTATAAATAAGGGCAAACATTTATTTTTAGTTCTGTACTGAGGGGGGGGATAGATCCTCTGCCAGGTTTTTATTGCGGCCTGTATCCCCTTTAGGGTTTTGGTGTTCTACCAGCGATTTCCCTCACTTCCTGTTCTGTCTATGAAACAGAAAGTGAAAGGGAATTTCCCCAATGGGATGTGGATGACAAAAGAATACCTGACCAGGATTATGGCCCTCCCTTACTCTCTGCAAAATGAAAAAAAGACTTGCCTCCAGCTCTACTATGAGTCTGGGATTAATACACCTTCAGTTTAGAAGAGACACCTTTTGGTGCAAGAAAGACATCCATAAAGTCCATAAGCAAAGCATATTGTTTTGATCTCTCCAAATGTTTCAGCCTCCTTACAATATAATACAAATGTGTTGTATAGGATACATTCTAGGTAGATATTTTGGCAATTAAAATCAAGGCTAAAAATTATTACTTATCAAGTATCCAATAATTCAAGCTCAATAATAGTATTACATTTTCCTAAAGAAAAAATAATCCCTTACTAGCATTTCACTAAATTAGATTGCCCTGGTACATTACTTCAAATGAATATGGTTACTGTAATTCTTATCAAAGTTAAATTTCATTAGTTCAATGCTGCCATACTCTGCCAGTGTTCCGTCCATAGTAGATGCCAATACCATAGATTCAGTTCATTATGTGACTCAACTGCCTTTTCAAAGAATGTTGTGTTGTCTACTTTTCCCATCCAGTGTCTTAATCACCATGGATGTCCAAAGCAGCCAAAATTGATTAGACCAAATACTACACAGGCTTCCGACCTAATTCCCCAGCAGCGCTCAGTTGCTTAGCAACCAATGCTTCAAGGCACAGATTAAACTCTAACAAAATGTATACAAGGGTGTAGAAGAAATCCCAATGTAATACATACATATACATTGTATGAAAACTGTTTCGCTGGGTAACATTAGTGTATCAAATTAAATGTATTTTGGCATACTAGGGGGTCTTGATTATAGAAATTCACTTGAGGTCCCATCCTGCCCATTGCATACTTTTGACTAAAAGATGGAGACATCACCATGAGCAATTGAAATATTAAATAATAGTGCAGCACTAAAACTTCAAAACATCAGCAAATAATAATAAACGTGACATGTATAGATGTCTCAATGAAGGGACATGCATAAATGTCTGTACAATGTAAATAAAGTGCTGATAATCTTATTTAGTGTATCACAAAAAAGGACATAATGTCAAATGTCCATACAGTAAAGGATATAACGTGCAACTTGCTAATAATAAAGTGCAAATGCCAAAAGGTACAAAAATACAATAAAGTGCAAAAGTGACTGTACAATAAATGGAAAAAGTTCATGAAAAGTCCATCTTATGAAGTACAATAAGGCAAATTCTCCAGAAAGACACCTTGTGCTTACTACTCCCTTCACCGGTTCGTGTAGAGGCTTACCGAATAGATTGGACACAGACGGACATACATCCGCTGAGTCAAAAAAGACAGGGGGTGTAACACCCAAACGAGGAGAAAACCAATGCAGTGTCTCCAAGGAAAACCCCCACCATACAGAATCACACCTTACCAGCTGTAGTGAACACAGACAGGCATACACCTGCTGAGTAGAGCTGAGCGAACCCGGACTGTAAAGTTTGGGTCCGTGCCACGAACCCGGACATTTGAAAAAAAGTCCGGGTTCGGTATTCGGGTATTTTTGGCGCCTTTTCTATAGCTGCTTGGCAGCCAATCAACAAGCTTTTCACTAGTTTTCTCTTAGAAGCCATCACAGCCATGCCTACTAATGGCATGGCTGTGATTGGCCAGTGCATCATGTGACCCAGCCTCTATATGAGGCTGGAGTCATGTAGCGCCACATGTCAGATCGTCTCAGACTAGAGTAGGGAGAGCTTAATGGTGGTCCTGTGAGGGAGACATTAGCGTTCAGAACCATCTTATAGTGCATTAGGGAGACGTTCCTGTCTGTGCTGTGAGGGAGACATTAGTGTTCAGAACCATCTTATAGTGCATTAGGGAGACGTTCCTGTCTGTGCTGTGAGGGAGACATTAGCGTTCAGAACCATCTTATAGTGCATTAGGGAGACGTTCCTGTTGGTGCTCTGAAGGAGAGATTATCATTCTAAAACCATCTACTACTGCATTAGGGACAGGTTCCTGTTGGTGCTCTGAGAGAGAGTTTATCGTTCTAAAAATCT
>BLSH010263846.1:219796-233240 GCA_018402905.1 Glandirana rugosa
ACCTCATAGATAAGACGCCGTACCTTATCTTTCATATCAGGGATGGCCAACCCACTTCCCATGCGGTACATAGCACATCATCCCACAGTACATCAACGAAAAACTAAACAGATGTTGGAGCCTTACCATCCCTCCTCAAAGGTCTCCTTCACAGAAGATCTCCCAACTCCCACGGTGTTCCATGCTACCAATAACTTGGCCAAAACAAAAGGAGTCGCTATTATGATTTCCAAAAACCTACCTTTAGAAAAAACTGACTCTTTAAGTGATACAGAAGGGCGCTTCCTCTTCATCAAAGGAACACTCTGGGGAAAACTGATCACTATAGCTAACATATACAGTCCAAATAAAGCCCAAGTCTCGTTCTTCAGAGACATTATAACTGAATTAGTCTCGTTTCAAAACGGTATTGTGATTCTGGGTGGTGACTTTAACATAGCGCTCAACCCTCTAGAAGACACTTCCTCTGGAAACTCCTCCCTACCATTCCGAGGTTGTAGACAAATCAAAAAGCAACTACATGACACCCTACTACACGATACATGGCGTACCCTTCACCCAACCGGTAGGGACTATACTTTCTATTCCATGCCGCAGAATAGATACTCCAGACTGGATTACTTAAGGATCTCCCAAAAAGACCTATCTATGCTCTCCAGGGCCACGATAGGAGCTATGTTCCTCTCGGACCATCATCCAATCTCCATTTCCCTCTCATTCCCACAAATGTCTCATGCCCCCAAAACATGGCGCCTGACCCCTCTCTGCTCTCCAACCAAGAAAATTTAATAGCAATAACGAAAAACATTCAGGACTTCTTCTTAACAAATGACACCCCAGACACTAACCCCATCACCCAATGGGAAGCTCACAAATGTGTGGTTAGGGGCCTTCTGATAGCCAAAGCCACTGCCCGCAAAAAAGCCAAACAAGCCAAAATAAATGCCCCCCTGAAGAAAATTCAAACTCTGGAGCAAATCCACAAAAGAACAAGAGCCAACAACACTTTAATAGAACTCTCTCAAACTCGCTCCATCCTTACTGAGGAACTGGGCCATAAAGTTAAAAAAATATATATTTTATCACAAAAACTTTTCTATGAACACCGTAACAAAAGTGGGAAATACCTAGCTAGAGCTATACAAGAAAGAAAGGCCAATAATACAATCTGCACAATCCAAACCCCCAAAGGACGAACGGTCAACACAAGTGAAGACATAGCCAACCAATTTGCAAAATATTATGCAGGTTTATATAATTTGCCTCCAGAACAAAAACTCCCTGACTTCCAAAACTCCAGACAATACATAATTGAAGACTTCCAAAAAAAATGCCAAAGATATAGATGATCCACTACGAGAAGACAAATTCAAAGTGGCACTCAAGCAAACAAAAAACAGGAAAAGCCCGGGCCCAGATGGCTTCTCGGCCTCTTACTACAAATCTTTCCCGGAACTCCTAGCCCGACCTTTCCTCAGAACCTTCAACCACTTGGCAGATAAGAACTCCCCCCCTCACAACTTACTTGAAGCCCATATTACAGTCATCCCAAGCCAGATAAGAACCCAACTCAAACAGCTAGTTACCGCTCCATATCACTTCTTAATACCGACTTAAACATATATGCAAAAATCCTTGCAAACAGAATCATCCCCCTTATCACAGGACTAATACATAAAGATCCCGGGGCGTGAAGCTAGGGATAACACCATGAATGCTATCAACATCCAATACTGGCTAAACAGAAACAAATTTCCTGGATCCTTCTTTTCTCTGGACGTTGAGAAGGCGTTCGATAGGCTGGCCTGGGTTTACCTGAAAGCCACACTTGTCGCAATAGGATTGGGCCCTAGGATCGTATCCCTAATTATGGCCCTTTATGCAAATCCCTGCGCAAAGGTGAGAGTCAACGGCCTCCTATCGAACGCCTTCTCAATTCGTGATGGAACACGACAGGGCTGCCCTCTCTCCCCTATCCTTTTTATCCTAACACTTGAAACCTTCCTCAGAAGGATCAGAAGCAATAATGCCATAAAAGGAATTCCTCTAGCAGGGAAACACTATAAAATTGCCGCTTTCGCGGATGATCTACTTCTGTTCCTATAAGACCCCCTAACTTCCATCCCAAACATTCTGAAAGACCTCAAAGCTTTCCAATACATCTCACACTTCAAAATCAACTACTCGAAATCTGAAGCCCTGAACGTTTCTCTCCCTTCTGACCAACTTAAAGCATGTAAAGATAACTTTGCATTCGCCTGGAAATCCGACTCCATCAAATACCTAGGCATAAACCTAACGGCACACTCCTCCAACTTCTACAACAAAAACCACTTTTCTTGGTTTGGCAGAGCAGCCATTATCAAAATGAACATACTCCCACGCATTCTTTACATTCTGCAGATAATACCTATTACAGTCCCACCAAACTTTTTTCAGAATGTCAGAAAACTTTGTTCGGCATTCCTATGACATAATATAAAAACAAGAATTAGCTACACCCAACTAACTCTTCCCAAACTCAAAGGAGGCTTAGGCATCCCAGATATAAAATTATACTATTGGGCATGCCACTTGCAACGCATAGTGGATTGGAATATACACGACACAATTAAAGACTGGGTGACGCTGGAAAAAGCCACCTCTAACACTCCGTTGCACCTTACACCATGGATCCACAATCACTATACACCTAAAGAATTGAAAGAACATCCTTTGATCGGACCTTCCCTAAACAGCCTCCAAAAAGCCACAAAAGATAGAGGTATATTGGTGACTCCAGGATCCATGACCCCAATCCTCAATAACCCAGAATTCCCCTTAGGGCTTCACGACCAATTCATCACAGGATTAGACCCGGATATGACACTACAGGCCCACCACCTAACCTCCAATGGAGAAATTCTACCACTGGATAGCATAAAACAAAAATTGCCCTCCATGACAATCAATTTCTGGAAATACTTCCAGATAAGGCATTTTATCCAATCCATCCAAAAAACTGGCAATCTTTCACAACCTCTATCACAGGTCGACAACCTTTGTGCAAGCAAAAACCCTATACAACACACAATTTCCACCATCTACTCATTATTTTGGTCTAACACCCACGGGAACACCGGAAGATTTTGTGCGGTGTGGAACAGAGACCTAAAATTAAACTTATCAGAGGAGCAATGGACTCAGATTTATGAACACACACATGAAGGTTCTATTAAGGTTTCTATCCAAGATAATAATTTTAAACTTCTTACCCGTTGGTATCGAACACCTACTACACTTCAACACTTCAACCCCAACACATCCAATCTTTGCTGGAGATGCAAACAAAGCGCAGGTAGCCTTATCCATATCTGGTGGGAATGCACAGGAATTGTTCATTTATGGGAAAAAATACACTCACAAATCAATCTTATAACTTCACAAAACCTACAATTAAAACCCGAACAATTCCTGCTTCACCTACGACCAACAAGATCTAACTCATACCGCAAATTGCTCACCTTAAATATGATCAATGCAGCCAAACTTTGTATACCGAGATTCTGGGGAACCTCCAATGTACCTTCCTTACAGGATTGGTCCAAACAAATTGAAAAAATTGCTGTAATGGAAGAGCTAATCGCCATATCCAACGACACCCCAGCAAAACATGCCAAAACCTGGGCAGAGTGGCTCAGGTTTAAATACTCAAATGACTATCTGGCAACACCAAATAATACAGCATAATCTCATTTATAAACAAATGTTACTCCCGTCTTCTGAGTTTATCCGAAAAAAAACAATAGCTGTCAGGTAACTTCACCAAGCCCCATCATAAAATAATTGGCCTACCCAAACCTCATCCTTTTCTGTTTTTTTTTTTCTCTCCTTTCCTCCACACCCCTCCCCCCCCCCACCCCTCCCCTCCTTTATATTCTCATGACTGAGACTGCATGTGCGGGCCACATGTAAATTTCAAATTTAAACAAAAGAAGAGATGTGCTACAAGACAAGAATCCAACAATTGGCGGTTTTTCCTTTTTTTTTTTCTCCTGTCTTCTGTCTCTTTGAGCACCCAAGTTTGCATAATGCATATACCATATCCAGTTGTTATTGTACTTGTTATATGATATTGCTGTATCAGGTCTAACCGACCGATCAATCTACTCTTAATATACCACTCAATGTGATGCCTTTATTCTGTTAATTTCTTCTTAAAATTGCAATGTATAGATTCTAAGGTTATACCTTCATTGTATATCCACTTTATATTCAATAAAAACTTTTGGGAAAAAAAGAAAACCTTAATAAAAATATATTAAAAATTAACCTAGCACAATGTTGAGTAGCAAAAAATGGTCTGGTGATAGAGGGGGTAAAATCTTCCGGTGGTCAAGTGGTTATAAGAGTTATGGTTAGTTGTTTATATTTGTGAAAACCAATAAACAAGGCCATGGCCATTATTAATCCAGTTTGGTGTGTCTAGTGTTCTATGTACGGCTTGGAGTTTATGCCGCCAACCGTCCCAAGTTACATCACTTCTGCTTTCAACGCAAAACATGTTGTCATTTTCACACCTGCAAATCATGTAGTTTCCACATTTTCGTCCCACCCCTGTATCTAAAGTCTACAACTTTATGTTAATTTTAGCTGCATAATCTATTTTTAATAAACCTTGTTATTTATGCATTGAGTAGGATTGTTTTTCTCTGTCTTGTGTACAATTACCATAAGATTACATTTCACACTACTAGCAAGTGTTTTGACAGCCTGCTTTGGCACAGTCATCACCTACACAGGGCATAAATATAGTTATGATGAAACACCACAGATTGCTCATGCAATGAGTAACACACGTGTCACTGGCAGATTATTAGTTGTAGGACACCGTACAATAAACATTGTTAACTGTTCTGACTTAAGTTCTACTGTGTGTCATATCCAGCAAGGGATTTACCTGATCCTTACAGGTGCTCTGCTGTAAACGTATTATTTTTACTAGCAGACAGACTCATTTGTTTAATCTGGCAGAGTGTGATGCTGAGAGACATAACTGTAAACTATTAAAATAAACGCACAAGTTGAGCCAAGGAAGAGAGCACATTGCAAATTGTCAGTTGCAAACTAATCTGTTTTCATCCAATTTTCATGACATGGGATTGCTAACGTCTACCCAGAAGCAGATGGCGTGTGTCATACCAGGAAAACAAAACAAGTTTGGGAAAGCTAAAGCTTGGAGAAACTTAGTATTAACATTTATATTTTAACATGCTTGGGGAACTAAGTGCTGCAAATGCAGATAATACAAAAACAGAAGAAATGTTTTTTTTTTTTTAATCATTGCAGCTGTAATATCTAAACTGCAGTACAACAAGCTGATCCTTGTAGCAGCAGCTGGGTTTAGGCTCTAACACAAACCCCAACTAAATGAAGGAGGGCTCATCATTTTCATGTACTTGCAGATGCAGTCTTTTTCGTTGATCCTACTGGCACAAGTTTCAAAGCCTAGAACATTTATAAATAACCAGATTCACAAAATATATTATAACAGCTGGACTAAAGGTAAAAAGCAGTGCCAGGAAAAAAATAAAGGCAGGATAATAGGAGGAAAGCCCAAATTGCATGACAGGCAACCAAGAAATCAAGAAATCTGGGGAACCAATACACCCAATGCAAATGCAAAAATGGGCACCAAAATATATGATCACCAATTGTGATTAGTGATCATTAATGATTTTGTGAATTCCTAACTTGGTGCCCTCCAGTAATCTGAAAATAAGCAAAAACTTCTAATCAGAAACTGTTTCTGTACTTTCCCTAAAGACTGTTAAAAATATCTCACTAATTCACAGACTTTGGTAGATACCTGAAATATGTGTATCTCTGGTTTGAATATAAAGCTCCTTTCACAAAATAAGACAATATACAAGCTGTCCCCTAGTTACAAACATCCGACTTACAAACGACTCCTACTTACAAACTGAGGTAGACAACAGGAAGTGAGAGGAAATCTCCCCCTAGGAAGGGAAATTCACTCCTGTAAGAGTTATTATGGGAAAAAGGTGTCTCCACTGAAGCTTTATCACCAATCCTTGTTTCCACAACCACAATTTTCAAAATCCAATTATCATTGGGACAGGAAGTGAGGTGAAATCTTCTGAACAGAAACATAGACAGCAAAACAAACATTACAGGGGTGTTACCCCTTCCCTATGCTATCCAAAAAGCTTAATTTTTTTTTTTTTTTGGCTAAAGCTACACTTAAAAAATGTACCTGTTCCAACTTACAAACAAATTCAACTTAAGAACAAACCTACAGTCCCTATCTTGTTTGTAACCCAGGGCCCGCCTGTAATTGTCAGTGTTTCCCAATTCCATGCTTTAATTTCTTTAATTTTCCATTGTAAATTTACTTGTACTTCTATATTTATACAAAAACAGTGCCTCCCTATTGTATTATGTGCAAATTTAAAACGTTCTAGTATACATACATGTATGTATGTGTACCCCTTAGGGTCACACACACATATACAATGTGGGGCTGCTTCCCTCAGATAAACATCTGCTATAAATATGAATAAATTGGTAGTGGGTAGCGCCTCCACTCACTTTGCAAACAAATAGTGCACAAACATATACCAAATAACATATATGACCAAATAAATAGTGCTCAAACATATACCAAATAAAAAAAAAAAAAAATTAATTAATGTAAATCCATTTGTGATCAAATAGCAAATCAATTATTAAAGTCCATATTATCATCAACACTGTGTAATGAACTCAAAAGATAAAAAGTTTTCTTAGTTCATAATTCAAAAAATATTGGTGCAAAATTATATATATGGAAACCAAAAGCTCTTCCAAAGTGACGAAGTGCTTGAAAAGTGCTCCTTAAAAGTGCATAAAAATATATATATGGAAACCAAAAGCTCTTCCAAAGTGACGAAGTGATTGAAAAGTGCTCCTTAAGGTGCATAAATATTGTTCCAGGTGAGGCATGCAGTCTGTGCCAAACCCCCTCTGTATCCCCACTCACCAGAAATCGTTGACCAGCTGCTTTTCGTGGGGAAAGGCAGCAGGTAACCTGGATACTGGATAAAGGGTCAAACTCTTCATCTATTGGAATGGTGCCTGGATGGCTCAGGAATAAAAAAGAATCCTCATGTGTAGACCATAAAAAATACATTTTATTGCGCTAGTGGATTGCTACTTACAAAATCGTAGAATAAAAATAGCCCGTTGTAAGCTAGTCTCCACGGCGGCGTGCGTTCTACGCTCCCTCTCCACTCAAACCGGAAGTGGTGTAGACTCCTGAGGCGACCGGAAGATACAGTGTACAGTATCTCACAAAAGTGAGTACACCCCTTATATTTTTATAAATATTTTATTATATCTTTTCATATGACAACGCTGAAGAAATGACACATTGCTACAATGTAAAGTAGTGAGTGTACAACTTGTATAACAGTGTAAATTTGCTGTCCCCTCAAAATAACTCAACACACAGCCATTAATGTCTAAACCGCTGGCAACAAAAGTAAGTACACCCCTAAGTTAAAATGACCAAATTGGGCCCAAAGTGTCAATATTTTGTGTGGCCACCATTAGTTTCCAGCACTGCCTTAAACCTCTTGGACATGGGGTTTACCAAAGCTTCATAGCTTGCCACTGGAGATGGTCAATAGGGTTTAGGCCTAGAGACATGCTTGGCCAGTCCATCACCTTTACCCTCAGCTTCTTTAGCAAGGCAGTGGTCATCTTGGAGGTGTGTTTCGGGTTGTTATGTTGGAATATAGCCCTGTGGCCCAGTTTCTGAAGGGAGGGGATCATGCTCTGCTTCAGTATGTCACAGTACATGTTGGCATTCATGGTTCCCTCATTGAACTGTAGCTCCCCAGTGCCGGCAGCACTCATGCAGCCCCAGACCATGAAAATCCCACCACCCTGCTTGACTGTAGGCATGACACACTTTTTTTTGTATTCCTCACTGCCACATATGCATGACACCATCTGAACCAAATACATTTATCTTGGCTTCATCAGACCACAGGACATGGTTCCAGTAATCCATGTCCTTTTGCGGGCTTTCTTGTGCATCATCTTTAGAAGAGGCTTGCTTCTGGGATGACAGCCATGCAGACCAATTTGATGCAGTGTGCGGTGTATGGTCTGAGCTCTGACAGGCTGACCCCTTCAACCTCTGCAGCAATGCTGGCAGCACCCACAGGTCTATTTCGCTAAGACAACCTTTGGATATGACGCTGAGCACATGCACTCAACTCCTTTGGTCTACCATGGCGAGGCCTGTTCTGAGTGGAACCTGCTGTATGGTCTTGACCAACATGCTGCAGCTCAGTTTCAGGGTCTTTGCAATCGTATACCCTAGGCCATCTTTATGTAGAGCAACAATTCTTTTTTTCAGATCCTCAGAGAGTTCTTTGCCATGAGGTGCCATGTTGAACTTCCAGTGACCAGTATGAGAGAGTGAGAGCAAAAACACCAAATTTAAACACACCTGCTCCCCATTCACACCTGAGACCTTGTAACACTAACAAGTCACATGACACCGGGGAGGGAAAATGGCTAATTGGGCCCAATTTGGATATTTTCACTTAGGGGTGAACATTTTTGTTTATTAAAAATCTTACAAGCATACAGCTCATTATTAAAACATAATTTACATATATACGAAAATAAGAATGAATATATACATAAATAAACAAAAGCAAACAGGCTTAAATCAGCAGATAACAAACAAAAAAAACAAACAGCTTTTTGCCAAAAAAGCATAACTAGAACTATATACAAAGAAACATAATTGTATTACTAACAAACTATAAAATTATGCAAAACAAAGCCCTAACCTCCACCTAAACACCCCCTCAGGCTAAAAAACTATTACACATGTAACCCATGTATGCAGACTCACAGACAGCAGTTACGGGGACCTGACATTCCTCCACGCCTTTGTCCAGGCCCCCACCTGTCCCTCTCAAGCCCCCGAATCTTCCCAACCTCACCCAGAATGTCGTGCACCACCACCTCGACAGGAAGCACTTTTTTCCAAGTGGAAACCTGACACCGTGCATTCCATGTGAAGAAACGGAACACCACTAGGCTAACTAGAAAACGTGTCTCAAACTCAAAATCCCAATGTGACTCAAAAGCCCCATACGGCCACTCCATATAACTCAAGCAGGAAAGAAAAGGGATACCCAGAGCCCTACCCACCCGCTTATAGACTTCTATATTGAAAGGGCACTGAAGCAAGAAATGGTCCATCATCTCCTTCACACTGCCACACTCCACTCTTGGACAACCACGGTTCTCCACAGAGCGATGCTTCCGGTTGCCCTTCAAATAGAGTCTGCCATGGAACAAGCACCAGGCCAAATCCCAAAACTTTAAAGGATTTCTCTCTAGATTGAGCAAATGCAGATCCTCCATCATAACAGGGCCTGGGCAATCCCTCAAGGCCAGTGGTTCGCTAAAGGCAGATTCAACAACCCTCCTCTCCAGGGTCTTCCTAGGAAGAGACTTAATATCCTCCGCCGTCACTTGCCACTGCTGAAGCATTTTCAGGCACGGAGCAACATAAGCCAGGAGCTCACCATGTCGGACCCTCAGGCTTTTGACTGGCCCACCATTCTCCCAGCTTCGCAGAAAAGGCCTAAACCAGGACAGAAAAATACCAACCCACCCAGGTGGTTCCTCTGCCAGCTTGTTACCAAAATTATGTTTCAAAAACATCAGAAAAAAGAATACCACCAGGTTGACCATACCTAGGCCCCCCATCCGCCTGAGAAGGTAGGTTACAGACCTCTTAACGAGATTCAGATTGTTCCCCCATTACAGCTGGAAGAAACAGCTGTAGATCTTCGCATAGAGACACTGGCAAAACACTGATAAAGCTGACATACAGAAATACTGGGATCAGGTAAGTTTTAATCAGGTTAAACCTTTCTCTGTAGGAGAGTTTCCAATCCTTCCAGCTGGCAACCTTGGCATCGGCATCTTGTAGCCTGCTTTCCCAATTTGCGAGGCCATAATCACCAGGACCAAATTTGATGCCTAAAACTTTAATTTCCTGTCGGGGCTCTGGCAAGACGTCCGGAAGCTCGAAGCTGGCACCCTCCTCTCCCATCCAAAAAACTTCAATTTTATCCTGATTGATCTTTGAGCCAGATGCCTCAGCATACTGCTTCATCACTGAGACCACCTCCTCCGCCTCCTCTGTCCCAGAGATAAAAACAGACATGTCATCAGCATAAGCCATGACCCTCAGAGGGGGCTCACGAGGAATGCCCAACAGCACCCAGCACAACGGTCCACTCTAACCTCCTGATGGAGGGATCGATTGCGAACGCATATAGCAAAGGACTCAAAGGACAGCCCTGACGCACACCCGAGTCAACCTCAAAAGGCCGTCCGATCCAACCATTCACGAGCATGAAGCTTTCAGCCCCTCTGTACAAGGTCTGCAGCCAATCGATAAAGCCCCCCTCCAGGCCATACTTGCCAAAAAGCAGCCATAGGTTCTCATGATTGACCCGATCAAAAGATTTAGCTGCCAATGCCAGCAAGTACTTTCTCCAGCCTGCAGCCCTGAACTGCTCAAGGGCCTCCCGGACAGCTAACACCGCTGAAAAAGTGCTTCTACCCTGAACCGAACAGTGCTGGTGTCTGGAATGTAAACTGTCCGCTACAGACAATAAACGCCAAAAAAAATATTTTTGTCAATATCTTCCTATTAACATTAAGAAGGCTAATGGGCCGCCAATTCTCAATTCTCAAATAATCTTTACCCTTTGACAGAAGAATCACCACAGATTGTCGCATGGAGGGAGAGAGCGAACCCTCTCTCAGACAGCCGTTAAAAACCTCCACCAAATATGGGGACAGAGTAACCTTAAAGTGCTTATAAAACTCAGCTGTCAATCCATCTGGCCCATGCGACTTCTCAATAGCAAGCTTATCAATAGCCTTAACCACCTCATCTGCAGTGATGTCCTCTGTCAAACTGCTATATCCCAGTCCTGGAATAGAATCCAGAAAACTTGACATGCCTGCCCGATCGAGGTCCCTCCTGCCCAGGTCAGCATAATATGGCCTGGTGGTTTGCAATATCCCCGACTTGGACTTTGTCAAGGAACCCATACTGTCAACCAGGCCTACAACTGACTTAACTGCTGTACCTTGTTTGCAATTCTGGTAAGGGTCAGGCGAGTGATATTTCTCATAATCCCTTTCCAGAACCAAAGAGGTCTGTCATATTTGTAAAAAGTGAGACACTGAGCCGACAATTGTCTGCCAATTATCCACTGATCCGGCAATTGTCTGCCAATTATCCACTGATCTGGCGTTCCTGTCTCTTCCCAGGCACCACCGAGATCGAATAGGTCAGGATTGGTGAGAGAGATCGGAGCCCAGGAAGCATATCAATGCATGATTTTATTGCTGCTTTTGTGAGATTGTTTTCTTGTAAGTGCAATCTGTAAGGGGGGAACTCTGTGGGAATAAATTTTTTTTATTGGTTACACTATGAGCTTTCTCCCCTTCTGTATCTCCTATATCTGAGCCACAAGAGATCGGTGGCTGTATCGGGATGTGCTGCTGGAAGCCGAGGAACAGACATCTAGCCGTCTGAGCGGACGGTCCCTCCGAGCCATCTGAGGAGAAAGTGTGGAGTACGGATTACACAAAGGCGCATTCTTTTCAAGTTTCTGGTGAGTGTAATGGGATGGGGGAGCGAAATCATATGGAGTGGTGACCGCCAGCTATTTTCATTGACGACGATCTACCATCTCAGCGATTTTACATCAGTGTACTGCTGTGTTCTTACGTATACACGCAGCATACCCCTCTGTGAAAAAAATATTGTTAAAAGAATATAAGAAATGCAGGAGCCTATAGACAGAAGAGGAACTATGGTTTTAGCACTTATGATTCATGTTACACACTAACAAGTTGGCAGTTTAACTAGCGCTGCTCCATCTCAAGAGACTGTGATTTTTTTGTGATGATTTTATATATGCCTGTCATATTGATACTCCCTGAGCAAGAGTTTAACCGCAGAGATCATGCCCAGATCTTCACTATTCTACACAAGCCTATCAAGCTTCCTCCACAGACGCTGGTAGGTGACGTACTTATCATGTTGTTTTTTACTTCCTATTGCCTTGAAAAACCCAACGATCCTTCGTTTTGTGAGCTCCCACCACTCTGACTTACTGCTGCAAAAGTCCATGATCGATACCTTTGAAAAAAAATCATCAAAGAATTGACTCACCTTCATATTGTCCAGGAGTGCCGAATTCAGCTTCCAGGTACCCCTCCCCCTAGGGGCTATTCAGAGTAACAGATAGAATACAGTGGTCGGAAAACTCCACCGCCTGACACATTGGTGCCGAGAAGGTGGAGTTCCCCTTTTAAAAAAAACGATCTATTCTACTCTGACTATTACCTCACTGAAAAGTAAATTCCGTGTCGTCTGGGCAGCAATGAATGTGCGCATCAACCAGACCTGCCTCTCTAGCTATTTTGTTTAAAAAAAAGCTGTCACAGTCCAGCCTGGCTCCAGTACCTTTCCTGTCCTTAGTCCTAGTGACGGTGATGAAATCACCACTGAAGACAACTTGCTGGGCTGTAAAAAGAAAAGGCTTGATCTTCATGAAGAGGCATTTCCTGTCTCACTTTGTCTGGGGCCCATAGATGTTGATCAGGCGCAGGTGGAGACGTCTAAGACCATGCATCTTCCCATCTCTACCTCAATAATCCGCCGACAGGTTACCATGCCGGAAAAAAGTAACGCAAATCCAGTGTAGGGCTCGGCCGCAAGAGACCAGAATGAGGGGCTGCACCTCCACTCCTTCTTCGCCAGATGAACATCAGCCAAACTAAACAACCGGGTCTCTTGCAAAAATAAAATATCAGCATCAAACCTGATGAGCAAAAATAAGATCATGTTACGAGCACTTACTGATTTAATGCTGGCGACATTAATGGTCGCCACCTTCAGTGGAGTGGGAACCGCCATCAGGATGATTGAGGTATACGTTTCTTAGCCTGCTTTCCCCCTTCCCTACTTGGAGACCCTATGTGCTTCAGTGTTCCTTGTGATTCCTCCTCCATATAAATCACAGACTCATCACCAGAACTTCCACCCTCCACCTCAGAAAGCACCTCAAAAGCATTTGCCACCTCCCACCTTCCAGGTTCAGGAGCACAGATATCCTTCCTCCTTCTCCACCTCTTAGCCTTTTTCTTTTTAGCCTCCAACCATTCCATATCCTCATTCGACAATTCTGATTGCAGAACCCCCTCCCCCCTGCCCCCCAGGACATCCTCAGCCAAAACCCCCCATTAACCACTCCCCCCACATCATTCCCCCCCAACCTCCACAATTCTTTGCATATGGAGTTAGTAGGACTACCGCCAAGGGTGAGGTGACTTCCACCGC
>BLSH010263846.1:291681-324349 GCA_018402905.1 Glandirana rugosa
CCCCCCCCCCCCCAAACCATATATTTTCTGAAAGCACATGACCTGTATAATAGAAAGAAGGTGCTACTGATTTTAAGGCCCTGCGATATTTGCGTAAATGTTTATAAAACAATATTTTCGCAAAAAATGCACTAAAATTCATATTACCAGATACAAACACAGCAAATGTTGCAAGAACCCTGCTAAATGCCTATTACATATTTTTAAATTGCGCTTTTTTGAGAAATGGAGAAAATCGGACGTAAGAAAACATTTCTCTAAAAATCTGGAGGTTTCATTGTTCAGTTACAGCTTTTAGAGTTTGTAAAAGACCCGCCAAAGAATATATTTTATGAAAGTACATGGCCAGTAGAATAAAAAGAGGGTGCTACTGATTTCTAAGGCACCGCGATATTTGCGCAAATGTTCATCAAACTGCAATTTTATTAAAAATGCACTAAAATCATTATTAGTGGATACATATATGGCAACATTTAAAAAATTCCTGCTAAATTTCTACTAAATAAAAAAGCTAAAACTGTATTGAGTTAGTAAATAAGAAATATTTGTAAATGTTAAATTGTGCTGTTGTGTGAAATGGTGAAAACTGAAGGTACGCAAAACTGTATATAAATACTCTTTACTCTTAAAATCCGGAGGTTACCATTTTTCACTTACAGCTTTCAGATTTTAAAAAAGACCCCCCCCCCCCCCCAAACCATACATTTTCTGAAAACACGTGACCTGCAGAATAAAAAAAGTGCTACTGATTTTTTGGGCCCTGCAATAACTGTGCAAATGTTCATCAAATCCCTATTTTCACTAAAAATACACTACAATAGTTATTCGTGCACATAAACACAACATAACTTACAAAATTCCTGCTATATTGCTACTAAATCTTCATTCACATGTGGCATACTAAAGTGTATGCCCTTGGAGGGCCATGTTTACCTGCACGGGGATGCACAGGTGTTTCGTGCATCACCGTGCAGGCTGTCCCATTTATGTCAATTGGGATGCACAGGCATAGCCACTGCTCCCAATCTGACATCCGTGTGGTTGTGGGTGCACGACCCTGAACACAGACAGTGTGAGCTCAGGGACATTGGGACATTAACCTGGACCTACATGGATATCAAATTGGGAGCAACGGTTCTGTTTGTGCAGTTGCTACATCCCAAATGAAATCAATGGGACTGCCTGCACAGGGACAGCGTTATATTTAGGTTTTGTGCTGCCCTAGGCCTGACTAAACTCATGCACCCCCTAATTTAAATATGAGCCACCCTTTCCTGTAAAGGCCACACGCCTTCCTGTTTAAGACCCGCCTTGAAATTTCCTAGTGGGGACACTAGTTCTGAGGGCCTTGGGGGAATTGGAATGGATTTCCTTAAGAGATTTCCTCACACTTCCTGTTTGGCAATGGGGCAGCACAACAACTCATTGGTTGGGGCCCGTCACCTGGGCCGCTTGGGATGCCTGGGTCCCCTACATATGTATGGGCTGTCCCCTCTGATGGGGGCCTGCCGGTATTGTCATACCAGCAGCAAGTGCAGACGCTTTATGTGGGTGCCAGACCGGTTTGTCTCCCGGCCCAGTCCACCCAATAAGACTAAAAGTGTAGTGCAAGCCATCGGGGACTCTTTTTGTGCTGCCCCCCTGCAAAGTGTGGCCCTAGGCCTAGGCCTGTACAGGTAAACACTGCCTTGCAGGGGTGTACACTGTGAATGCACTTCACCTTAAGCCCCCTTCACACAAGGATACCGATCGGGTCCGCCTGTCTGTTTTTCAGGTGGACCTGATTGGATGCCTGCTCCTGATCCTATTTGGTCCACTAAAAACAGACTGTCACATACCTTGTGGCAGAGTCTGACATGTAGAGGCAGACCTCTTGTACAGCCCCGGTTCAAGGGTCACTGGAGTTGGAACAGTGGCCACGAGAGCACGGTGAGGTAAGAGTGCCTGCAAGATCTTCCATTAGTCACAGAGGTGTGTGGCAGGTGTGTCACCAGAGCTGGGCTGGATGGCTGAAGCAGCGGATGGCAACAGGAACAGTGGATTCAGGCACACGGCGGATGTAGGACCAGTGTCACCAGGCACTATGCAGAGCGGGACAGACAGATAACTGGATGCAAAGTCAACCAAGCCAGGTCAGCAACGGATGATCAGAGACAAGCATAAACAGCAGGCAGAGAATGGTCAATGTGCAGGCAGAGGTCGACAACAGGAAATCAGGCAGATGAAGATATAACAAAGTCTTTTAATGCAAGCCGGGGTCAGGACAGGTGGAGAACAAGCGTGGTCAGGATAAGCCGGGTCAAACACAGGAATCAAGCAGAGATCACAGGAACAGGTATACACTGTAAAGCTGCAGATCAGACAGCAAAGCACTAGTGCAGCTGCTGCCCTTATAAAGGCCATTTGGCACCAGCATTAATGGCTAACGTGCGCTCATGCACATACGCGCTCGCCTGTTCGCAACTTCAGCTGTGCTAGGGTCAGCACGCCCTTGACATTGCCCCCTCCCAAGGGGCAGCCTCCGGATGCCCAGTTGACCTTCCTTCTCTGGGTGGGTACAGAAAAAGGCACAAATTAGCCCTTTTGCATAAACAAACAATTCTGGCTCCCAGGAATTTTCCTCCGACCCGTAACTTTTCCATATAATTAAGTACTGTAGCTGATTCCCTCTTTTCCTACAGTCCAAGATAGCTTGTATTTCATATTCCTCATCCCCGTTTACAAGGAAATGTTCAGGTGGCCCAGAACCTCTTTCTGGGAAGAAATCTGGTACTGCAGGTTTTAAAAGTGAAACATGAAATACCGGGTGAATTCTAAATGAGTCTGGTAACAACAATTAATACGATACCTTGTTACGTTCCTTCTTCACCAGAAATGGCCCCAAGAACCTGGGTGCAAGTTTCTTTGAGGGACAAGCCAGCTTGAGATTTGCTGTAGACAGCCATACTCAGTCATCCACCTGGAGATTCAGTTCCCCTCTTCTTCTGTCAAAAGTTTTCCTGTTATCCACCTGTGCTTTAGACATTGCTTCTTGCAATAAGTTGTTATTGGGGTTGAGGAAGTCCACCATACTCTGAATGGCTGGCACTGTGGATTCAGGAACAAGGTCAGGCAAAAAAGACGGATGTTGGCGAAGAACGGGGACTGCCCCGTAGCAGAATGGCTGCCATTGTTATATGCGAACTTGGCCACTGGTAGTAATGATGCCCAGTCTCCCTGGACAAATGATGTGAAACATCGGATGTATTGCTCAAGCGTCTGGTTAGTCCTCTCCATCTGTCCATTGGTCTGTGGATGATAAGCAGAATATAAAGATAATTTGATCTTCAACACTTCACATAAGGATCTCCAGAAGCGCGGCGTGAATTGCACCCCTCAATCAGAAATTATATTTGCAGGGACCCCATGCAGCCTCACGAGTTCCTTGACGAAAACCCGAACAGTCTCCATGGCAGAGGGTGTGCTTTTTAAAGGCAAAAATGGGCCATTTTGTACAGTCGATCTATGACCACAAAAATGGCTGTGGATCCTTCAGATGGGGGAAGTGCCACTATGAAGTCCGTAGATATAATCTTCCATGCTCAATCTGGAACTGGCAATGGTTTGAGTAAACCCCAGGCCCTAATGCTAGCAGTCTTACTCTGATTACAAATGGTGCATGAATTTACATACTCCTTACTGTTTTTGCCCAGATTAGGCCACCAGAATGTGCGCTGCACTAGCTCAATCATCTTGTGGAATCCAAAGAGGCATGCCAAGGGGTGATCATGACAAAGTTTTAAAAACGGACACTCGCACACTCTCTGGTATGAATATCTTATCTTCTCGCCACAGCAAGTCTTCTTTAAGCACCAATGCAACTCTAGGAGGATTGGGAACACCCACAGAGGCTCGTTTAATCTGTGAGAGGAGTTCAGTTTGCAAACAACAAGAAGTTACTTGCGGACAGGATAGTGTCTGGTATAGATGGTTTTGTAGAGTCATTGTATATGCGAGACAATGCATCTGATTTGACATTATTTGATTCAGGTCGGTAAGTGATGTGGAACACATCTCAAGAAAAATAATGCCCATCGAGTTTGGTGTGGTCTCTTGGCAGTTCTTAAATACTCAAGTTTTTTACTTTCAATATTTTTATTCAAAGTTATAATAACAAAATATGGACATTAAGGCTTAAACATGAAGCCATTATATAAGAACAGAAGATTACAATAAGAACACATTCGGTAGAGAAGTATCAGGCTACAAGATGGATCCAAGTGAGCCTGAGCGGAAATAGGCAATAGATTGAAAGTAAGGATATGAACAGTACTTTTAGTAAACATTTACAGTAATCACCTGAAATCATATGATGACTCATTTGTGATAAGGAAGAACTATTAAACGCAAAATCACTAGAGCAACTTTAAGTCCTTACATAGGGACATGTGTGGGGTGGAGCCCAATTGTCAATAACATAGGATTGATCTGTCTAACATGAGCAAGTGCAATCATGGAAGTGTTGAGAGAGAGAGAGAAAAGAGAAGGAAAAGTAGAAAGTAGGATGAAGAAGTGTATATAGGTAGAGGCATAGGAGTAGACACCGAGGGGATGTAGCCTTGAGAGAGCTTAGTTGGCGTTCAGATTGAAGAAAGAATGTAGTTAGCCCAGGGGTCCCAAATCGCATAGAATTTCTTGTTTGTGTTTTGGAGAATACTAATTGCCTTTTCCTGGGTCATAATCCAGGAAATCTTACGCTTTGCCGCCAGTAAAGATACAGTTGGCTGTTTCCATGCCCGGGCAATATTGATCTTGGCTCCCAATAATATATAGTGGATCAATTTTTGCGAACATACGCGTATCTTGTCTACCCTTTGGTTTAGTAGAGCAATCAGTGGGGACTTTGGAACACCCAAACCTGCTACCCTCTTTTGCAAATGGAAAATCCTGTTCCAGAAACCCCTTATTCGGGGGCAATGGCACCAAATATGTAGAATATCACCCCGATGGACGCAGCCCCTAAAACATAGGGGGGAGGCCGTCAGGTATATCTGTGCTACCCGAGAGGGCACATGATACCAGCGTGTAAGGAGTTTAACACTTGCCTCAACCAGGGAGACATTCAAAATACCTTTAAATGATCGAACAAAACAATGGTACCAAGTTTCTATATCCCAGTCTATATTTATAGTGTTCCCATAGTAGTGTATACAAAGGTTTTCCTGAAGTCTCTGCCAGTGAAGAGTATATTAAAGTGGTAGTAAACCCTCCTATCATTTTCAGCCAAGGAAGCTGCCATCTTGGCCTCTGTTTAATCTACAACTGCCATGATGCTGCCCATGTGATCAGCTATGACACCAGCCATTGGATGGTTTGACAGTTTGGTTTAGAGCACAGCCAATGGGAGTGTTACATTTCCGGCACATGCCGGAAATGTGACTGGTTTTTAACTACCGCTTTAAGGATATAACCCCCCTTCTGATCCCTGATCTCCGAACACCAATGTTCATATGGGGTAACCCTCGGAGGATCTGATCTGGTCTTCCATATGGAATAAATACTCAAGATTTTTATGATCGGTATAGATCAATATCAGGTGTGCTGCTTCTTCCAATAGGTGCCTCCATTCTTCTATAGCAGTTTTGATAGCAAGGAATTCTCAATCCCCTACATCGTAGTTCTTCTCCGCAAGTGAAGTTTGCTTGAAAAGTAAGCCCTTGAGACCCTGTCGCTGTGACACAACTGCCCCTACTTCGATTTCTGAAGCATCCACTTCCAGTACATATAGCAAAGACAACTCTGGGTGACTTAAGATAGGTGCTGACATAAAAAATATCTTTAATGTCTCAAATGCAACCTGTGCCTCAGGAGTCCAATGGAATTGGAAGCTCTGTCTGATAAGTTGTGTGATGGGGCAATGATGGAGGAAAATCCCTTGATAAATCTCTTGTAGAAGTTTGCAAACCCCACAAAAGGCTGCACCACCTTCTTGTCTGTGGGTGCAGGTCAATCTAGCAGAGACTTTTTGGGGATCCATCTTAACCCCTTCTGTCGAGATAATCAAGCCTAAGAATTGGATACTCTGCCGCTGGAATTCACATTTCTCAGACTTGACATACAGTCCATGTTGGCGGAGCCGGCATAAAACACTCTTGACATGCCTCCGATGTAAGTCAAGGGATACAGAAAAAAAAATCAGGATATCATCTAAGTATACCATCACGAAAACATCCAACAAATCTCTGAATACATCATTGATAAAATGCTGAAAGGTGGCAGGAGCATTGCACAGACCGAAGGGCATTACCAGGTATTCAAAGTGGCCAAATCTGGTACGGAAAGCCATCTTCCACTCATCTCCCTCACAGATTCAGACCAGGTTGTATGCCCCTCGCAGATTTAATTTGGTGAACATGGTTGCAGACCTTAACCTCTGGAACAACTCAGGTACAAGGGGAAGAGGATAACTTTTTTTACCGTAATTTCATTGAGCTCTCGGTTGCCTACGCCTGGACTTAGGGAGTGAACTTTCTTTTGCACAACGAATATTTTTGTCCCTGCTGGAGAAGTAGACGGGTGGATGAATCTTTTTTCCAAATTTTAATCAGCACACTCTTTTAGGGCTTCCTGTTCTCGCTCAGAGAGTGGGAAAATTCACCCGAAAGGGGTCTCGGCCCCTGGAAGTAGTTTAATTGGGCAGTCATATGGCCGGTGGGAAGGCAGGACATCAGCTCCCCATTTACTGAATACATCAAGGTATTCATGGTAGGCTTCAGGTACCAATTGACGTGTTTCATTGTCAGAGTCCATGCATAACAGGCTTATGGGAGCATTTAGGGATTCCGGTAGACAGTGCTCCCAACAGTAGGTAGATTGGAAGCTGATCTCTCCTGTACTCCAATCAACTTGTGGATTGTGCGCCTGTAGCCAGGGTAGGCCCAGAATAAGAGGAAATAGTGGCGATGAGATAGCATTGAGACTGAACAGTTTTTGTGTTTGGTGGGGGTAATGACAGGTAAAGGAGGTGTCTCCAGAGTTACTAGTCCCAACTTAATGGAAGAACCATCTGCCATATGGTTGTAGTGAGATGCACTGTTGTCTAGCAAAAGCCAAGTAAATAAAACAACTGCATGCCCCAGAATCAATAATTGTGGTGACTGGGATCACTCCTCCGTTCATGAGCTGGAAAGAAATTGGGAGAGTTAAGGGAGTTGCACTGGCAGATAATAGTGGCAGGTTAGCAGAAGAAATAGACAGACACTTAGGCATCTTTGCAGGACATGTGCGTACATAGTGGCCGGCTTCTCCACAATACAAACATTATTATTTTGCCGCCAACTAAGGCGTTCCTCAGATGTCAGAGAAGGACGCATCAATCCAAGTTGCATGGGTTCCGGGGTCAGGTGCAGGATTGACAGGAACAGGACTGGCAGGAACAAAACTGGTAGCAGTAGAGTGAGCAGACACTGGAACTCTTGGCATCATCCATGCAGGACGGGACTGCTGGGTAGATCTCTCTGTCCTGCGTTCGCTGAGCCTTCAGTCAATCTGTATTTGGAATTCCAACTCACGCCTGTTCATCTTACCCTCACCCTCAGAGAGGCCTAAGTAAAACTGATGTTGCAGAGCTACATCTTTCTACTGGGTATCTGCGCTCCAGCGTCTGAAGTCCGTAACATAGTCCTCTGCGGCCTTGTTGGAGTGCATGAAAAGTAGCTTCTGCTGTAACAGTTCTTTGCGGATCTTCATATAACTGGGCCATAGCATCAAAGAAGGGTGACAGAGCATGCATTTGTGAATTGTTCTCCTCGAGTAGCTAGTGCGCTTAGGTCTGAGGTTCCCCTTGAAGTAGTGAAATAATAAATCGAAGCTTTGTGGCTTCTAGGGAGAAAGTCCATGGTTGCAACGAGAAATACAACTGGCATGCGTTGCAGAATGCTCTGAATTTACTGCAGTCCCCTGAAAACCTATCTGGCATGGGAACCCTGGGTTCAGGTGGCAGCATGACCACTGTTGGTGCAGTAACAGTGTGTGTTGGTGCAGTGCCAGATGAAGAGGTTATGGTAGGACTTGTGGAGGTCGCCAAAGTCTTCATGCACTCTTCCAGCCGAACGTAGCCTTCCTGCAGGGACTTGACTGCTTGAGTGATAGCGGCAAGGTGTTGGCAGATCTTGTCCATCTTAGGGGCCCCTCTTGCAGGCTCAGACATGGCTGTCCAATACTGACATGTACATTGTGGCAGAGCCTGATGAGTAGAGGGAGACCTTTTGTACAGCCCCGCCTCAAGGGCCACTGCAGTTGCAACAGTGGCCGCAAGAGTGCGGTGAGGTAAGAGTGCCTGCAAGATCTTCCATTGGCCACAGAGGTCACAGAGCTGGGCTGGATAGCTGAATAGCTGGATAGCTGAAGCAGCGGATGTCAACAGGAACAGCAAATGTAGGCACACAGCGGATGTAGGACCAGTGTCACCAGGCACTATGCAGAGCGGGACAGATGGATAACTGGATGAAAAGTCACCCAGTTATCCTGGACAAGCATAAACGGCAGGCAGAGAATGGTCAATGTGCAGGCAGAGGTTGGCAACAGGATATCAGGCAGATGAAGATATAACAAAGTCTTTTAAGGCAAGCTGAGGTCAGGACAGGTGAAGAACAAGCGTGGTCAGGATAAACCAGGTCAAACACAGGAATCAAGCAGAGATCACAGGAACAGGTATACAGGGTAAAGCTGCAGATCAGACAGCAAAGCATTAGTGCATCTGTTGCCCTTATATAGGCCATTTGGCACTAGTATTAATGGCTAACGTGCGCGCATGCGCATAAGCGTTTGCTTGTACGCGTGTGTGCATAGGTATTTGTCTATGCCCAGCAACACCTGTAGGAGCGCACCTGCACATGCGTATTTGCCTTTGCCCCAGAACTTCAGCTGTGCTATGGCCAGCATGTCCCTGACACAGACAGATGGAGATCTATTCTCCATCCATCTAGCTGATTGGATCGGATGAAAATTGGATGGGAACTGACAGGCAGCCCATTTCCATCTGACTGCCCCATAGAGAACAGCGAGCTGTGTCCATGTCTGCTCTGCATGATTGGGGATCACACGGACCTGTAATCTGCCTGCTCAGTGGAGATAAGTGGACAGATACCCCGCTGAGCAGGTGGCGGGGGGCGTCTTTAGTAGGATTTCAGAGGTCTAAACATACCCCTGATATCTCTTTTTTGAGACAGAGAAAGGGACTGAAGACAGTCTAAGCTGTATAGAGACTCCTTATTCATTCATAAACTGACACATAGTAAACTCAGTTTACTATGCTCAGTTACTATGCTCATTTATCAGTGGTGTAAGATTGGGGTTGATCAGACTCAAGCGGTAGTTGCGTTTTCAATGAGTGCGCCAGTCCAAAGCTGTATTTTGAAGGGCATGGTAGCCCACTTTTATTTAAAAGAATGGAAAAGTTCACAAACTACATCAGTAGCCCATGCAGGGGGTTCCACCATTACTGTGAATTGCTCAGAATACATCAGCCTCCTGGCTTACTCTCTTGCCACTCAGCTACTTCAAGCCTCCAGCCTAGGCCTTAGGTCCTCTTCTTAGACCAAAAGAGTTCCTTAGAGTCAAGCTCTCTCCTAGCTAACTCATGATCAGCTCCTTGCTGCTCTGTCACAGACTAAATCTGCCTGCTGCAGACATGCACACTCTAGCTGCCCCCATTGCGCCTCTGACTCCTTCAGAGGAATGGGAGTCCACATGACTCCCATGCACAAACTTCCTTTCTGTTGGGTGGGGCCCTGAGCCACAGTCAGGTCACGACTCAATAGCCCAGCACACAGCTGTGCAATCAGCATGCCTGTCTCTCCAAAATCTGGCATAAACCAGCAATCTGCCAGGTAGCACAGGGTCCTACTGCTACAGTGGACACAGGAGTGATCTGTAGTGATCGCTGCCTGTGTCCATTGTGGTACAGGGAGGGGGCGGGTAAACACATGTTTACCAAGCCCCCCCAGCCCTAACCTCACTCTCACCCGCGCCGCTCCTCCCCTCACTCTCCAGCCTGTCAGCTTGCCGGAGCTGAATGCCGGTCAGCAGCTGCAGGCGGCGGGAGGGGAAAGAGGGATGCTGCCAGCAGCAGAGAATCAGAGACACAGTGGCCATTGAGGCAGCATGGGGAGGGGTCACATTTGAGGTGAATAACTCTGATCAGTGGTTTGTAATCCGTTGATCAAAGCTATAGGATTGCTCAGCAGAGGCTGCTGAACAATTCTGCTATAGATTTATGGTCACTTACGGCGTACGGGCCTGGCTAGCTGGAAGCAGTGTTGTAGGTCTGTACACCGCATGGACCAGGAACTGAAAGGGTTAAAACACAGTGCACTTGCTGATTACTAATGCCCACTAGTACTAGCTGGCAGCAATTTTCACTTCTTTTTACAAGTTGTGATATAAGCAGACCCGGTGTTGTTGCTGTACTATGTCACACATAGAGGCAAACAGATGCAGGTGAGTTAGATCAGTTTGAAGGTCTGTTAATGGCCTCCACAACAATCTCTATGACAAACCAAGATTCTTGAAGGGCACATTGCACATCAGCTTCATATCAGCACATCACATTGTCCCAGCTTCTGTCCACGTGGCTTACATGGGCAGCTGGGCTCCATCCATATATAAACATGGTTTTAGGGCATCATGCTTGTGATGCGTGGATGGTCACTGAACACATTAACACCTTTACGTCTGGAATACACACACATAAGCCTATGGTTTACTGGTGCTCCAAATAGATGCTCCAGAAACCCAACCGACTACCATGGGCCCATGAGGCATAGCAGCCCAAGGGGGTTCTCTCTCACCATCAGGTGGGGTTTTTTATACCTTCAATCACCACCCACGCCAGAGCTGATCAGACTTCCACCAGTATAATCACATCTTCTTCACCACAATCTGGTGGAATATGATGGCTGCCTCATTGGGGTTGTGCCTCACCCTTACTTTTCTCCTCTGCTCTATCTGGCACCCAAGTCGCGTCAGTGACCTCATCATCATCATCCCCTCCATCCTCATCATCACTGGAGCCAACTTGGCAATATGCTGCGGCTGGGGAAACATGACTGCCAATTTGTTGTTTGCCAGTGTTCTCTCCTCTCTGTCGGCTCATGTTCCTACCTTACTAAAAATCAGAATCAACATCTGAATAAAGTAATAGCTGTGCATCGTCAAGGAGCAAGAGACTGACGCTGTGTTAAAATAACTCAGCTGACTCCTTCATGCCTGATGCTGGGGCTATGGCAGGAGTAGCTGTGGGCAAGTCGGCAGAATAAACCACTCTGGTAGATGCAGTGAACTGCGCACTAGTCTCTGCTTGGATGATGGAGGATGAGGGGGATGAGTATGGTTTAGTAAGACAGTCCACCACCTCCTCTGCATGCTGTGACTGGATAGTACAGGCAACATCAGTATACAGGAAATGATGCCCTGCCTGAGGACAGATCACATCCACCTTTGCCTGTGGACACAGACGATGTTGGCCCCCTCACAGTGCCATGGGAACGCCTGTCTCTCCTTGTTGGCCTCCCAAACATGATGAAGGGGGCTTATTAACCAGTACTTACTAAACAGATACACTCCACTGACACTACAATATACAGCAGTAAAACTACACTGATGCAATGCAATATACTGTGTTAAACATGCACTAATGCACTGAAATATACTGCACTGAAATATACTGTGTTAAATGTGCACCAACGCTCTGCAATATACTGCGGTAAACGTGCCCTAACGTACTGAAATATACTGCATTACTGTGCACTAATGCACTGCAATATACTGCGATAAATATGCAATAACGCACTAAAATATGCTGTGTTAGACGTGCACTAACACACTGCAATACACTGCAGTAAAAATGCACCAAGACACTGAAATATACTGTGTTACACATGCACCAATGCACTGCAATATACTGTGGTAAATGTGCACTAACGCACTGCAATATACTGTGTTAAATGTGCACTAATGCACTGAAATATACTGCATTAAACATGCACTAACGCATTGCAATATACTGTGGTAGACGTGCAACAATGCACTGACATATACTGCATTAAACATGCACTAGCGCACTGCAATTTACTGTAGTAAATGTGCACCAACGTACTGAAATATACTATATTAACCGTGCAATAACTCACTGCAATATACTGCAGTAAACATGCAATAACACATTGAAATATACTGCGTTAAATGTGTACTAACGCACTGCAATATACTGCAGTAGAAGTGCATTAATGCATGGAAAACATACTGTGTTAAACGTGCACTGCAATATACTGCGATAAACATGCAATAATGCACTAAAATATACTGCATTAAATGTGCATTAATGCACTGCAATATACTGCGGTAAATGTGCAATAATGCACTGAAACACATTGCGTTAAACGTGCACTAATGTACTGCAATATGCTGCTGTAAATGTGCACCAACACACTGAAACATACTGCGTTAAACGTGCACCAGTGCACTGACATATGCTGCGTTAAACATGCACTAACCCACTGCAATATACTGCAATAAACGTACAATAATGCAGTGCAATATACTGTGGTAAATGTGCAATAAGGCACTGAAATATACTACGTTAAATGTGTACAAACACACTGCAATATACTGTGGTAAACACGCACTAGGGTACTGCAATATACTGTGTTAAACGTGCAGTAATGCCCTGAAATATACTGCAGGAAACCTGCCCTGACAAGATAAAATTACACTAAAGTAAAAAAAATGAACAGTCGTACTACACTCACACTGCGCTGCATCACTAGATTCACACTAAAGTGGCACTAAAGTGAAAATGAATGGTCGCGGTACACTCACTAGATTCCTACTAAACTGATACTTTACACTCACAATAGAATCACAATAGCCCACTAACTCACTAGTAGCACTGAACAGAGCCCTGTTCTGTCCCTCTCCATGCCAATATCCCACTGAAAATGGTCGCTATGGGAAGAATATTTTTATAGTGTGGGGTGGGAAAAAGAGCAATGAGCCATGATTGGGCAGAGTCATCATGATAGTGCCCAATCTCTGACAGTGCTGTGTGCCCTGATTTCATTGTTTCAGCCAATCAGGGCTTCCAATGAATGAAATAATTTGGTTGTTCGCCCAAACTCATGCTCGGGCCCAAATGTTCGCCCAACACTACCTCTGATAGTTTAGACATGTGCAGAATGAAAAAAAATAGTTTAGTTTAGTTTTGTTTCGTTATTTACATAAGTTTGTTTAGTTAGATTTGTTTCATTTGTTTAATTCCTTTTCAGAATTTGTTTCATTTATTAATTTTCAAATTGATTAGAAAAGTTTTCGAATCAATTTCGAATAGTTTTCGAATTCGAAAAGTTTTCGAATTCAAATCATTTTCAAATTTGAATCGTTTTCAAATTCGAATCATTTTCAAATCTTTTTCAAATTGTTTTCCAATTTCCAAGGAGAATGGGGTGGAGTGGAAATTGGAGGAATAGAATAGAAAAAGATAGACTACAATAGAGGGGAATATAGCAAAAAATGAAAGAATATAATGTGGTGGAGTGGAACAGAGCTCTTTTACTCTGTTGTACTCTATTCTTTTGTTTTCTGTTACGGTATATTCTTTTCTGGGCTATTCTTTTTTCTTCTGTTCTATTCCTTTGTTTTCAATTCTATTTTGTTCTATTTGGAAATTGGAAAACTATTCAAATTCAAGGACTTTTCAAATTCGAATTTGAAAACTATTGGAATTTGAAAACTTTTCGAATTCAAATTTGAAAACTATTCAAATTTGAAAAGTATTCGAAAACAATTTGAAAATTATTTGAATTCGAATTTCGTCTGAATTTTCTTTTTCGTTATTCGGATTCCTTTAAATTTAGTACTATTGTAATTTGGAAATTTGGATACATCCGAATTTCCGAAATATGAAAATTTATCTGAATTTTAATTCAGAACAAAACTAACCACACATGTCTATCTGATACTCATAAATACTATTCTATTCCAAAAGCTTAAGAAGCTGAAATGATCAGAAGGCATTTACATGGTGTGACATTAAAAATGGATAGCAAGAAATGAATTGTGCCTCGGTGCATGGTACATACACTTGTTTGTAGAGCACTAAAGATATCTTTGCAGTAAATGAATAAACATAAGTTTGAACTTGTTAGAGGTTCACTGAAAAGGTGAAGGCATGGTCTACGTATAAGTTTACACACTATTTTGTATGATTTTGTGATGTTTACTACATACTATCAGTATAGATTTAGTAATAAGAAACTTAGACACAAGATGACTGGTTTCAGCGGAATTAGCCGAAGGATGTGAAGCTTAAAAATCAAATTAATCTGTGGTATGACCAATTCAGCCATTGAGGTATAAGAAGAACAGAGAAACATATTTTGTGATGTACTGGAAGAAAGTTCCAAAAATGATATAAAAATCATAAAAGGGAATAAAAATGCAAAGAGAGCCAACTGGAAGATTTAGCAGATATCAAACTACTAATGGCAATGTCAACTAGCAACTTCACAAAGTATGCCAATTGGCAGCACTAAGCTCTAGTGCTTGGATAATTTAGTCCTAAGCAAACAACTCAGTGACATTTGATTCAAAAAATCATGCCTAATGTCCTCTGTTCCCACCTCTTAGAACCAGATCCTGGTGAAAAACTAGTATCAAGTAGGTATACATTATCCTTACTGAACATTAGGGCTAGTTGTGACAACATATTTTCTCAGTTATGGAACAATATAGAATTCTGTTCAATTTGGTAAAATGAATGAAGCTGGTTATGGATAAGATGCAGAGGTCAATAAAACATTAAAAAAGCAAAGTACTTTCCATCTGAAGACAGTATTAACATAAATAGCTCAAACCATTTACATAGTTATATAGGTAGAAAGAACCATCTACCAATCTGAAAAGACTAGGCACTACAATAAATTTTAGACTTGTAAGTATGTCATTGTAATTGCAATATACTATGTATGAAATGATGGAGTATCAGGAGCCGGCTGCTAATTCCTCCCTTTCGCAGACACACCTTGATGATGTGCATCTACATCTTGTGCAAATGCACATGAAAGTCGAGCTAGCCATCATTTTATGTACTCATAGCTATGGTATTGACAAAGTGTGGGGGAGGTTATGATGCTTGACAACAAGTACACAAGCCATGACGCGAACACTTAAATCTTGTGATAGCTCCGAGTTAATGCCTGCATCCTTCGGGACATATGACGTGGATATCCCAAAAGGCTGCAGGAGGTCCAAAAATGTAATTTTCTCATTGGTGAGAAAGGAGGAAATAGTAAAGTGAAAGAGCCTAAAGGTATTTAGAAAAAGGTTGCACGTTCTAATATCAAGGGGGTGGAATACAATCAGCTAAGGTTGAAAAATAGTTAGCACATGTTAATCATGTTCAACCAAAAGACAAAAATAAATACACTAAAAATCTGATCTTCAAAACTATAATCCTGCAATTGGTCTAGAATGTCTAAAGTTCTCAATCCTCTAAAAATGTTATGCCACTTTATGTAAAGAAAAAGGGTTATGCTGCAGAACCAACTATGGGATCTACTAGTTGTTTGGTGGTCAGAATTGCACTGCCAAGATAGTTACAAATAATGCTTAGATTATTGTATTATTATTTATATTGAATTGCATTTAGGTCTCACTCTCGTTTGCTACTTTAAATTCATAAAAAGTGTATTAATGTGATAATCTGGAATCAAAACAAGTAAATCAGACAAACATTACACTGTGCTTCTAAACAATCACAACCAAGAGTGTTATCTGTAACGTGACTGATCTAGTTTAAATAGAAAAATACAGAAATCTTTTATTTTTTTTAGCCATATGTGGACAGGGCAAAATAAATCATATCTTGTATTTTTTCCCTATGGGTTTTTTATTCTTGGCCTTCAATTTACCATAACACAGATAGCTTAATCAAGTGTGTTTCTGGCCATACAAAATGAAATTGATTATATCCTCTAATGTGGATCTCCATTCATTTCTGGCAGTACAACATGTACAGCATAGGGTACATTAGGAAATGTCACTTCTGGTCTTCCAAATCAAATCAGAAACACTCATATAATTACCAACTTAGTCATTTCAGCCAGTTTTTCTATCCATGTTTTTAAGCAAAATATTAACTCTTGCAGACAACGATTTGCAGCAAATACAATCTACATATATTAAGGCAGACACATGTGCATTAAAGTTAAGATCAAGGTTATTGCCAGATATTAATTGTCTAATCTCACGGAAACACTGAAGGTAGGATATTTCAGTTATGAGGGCAATATGGAGAGCCAAATCATGAAGGGCTACTTATTTTCAAAGGCCCCTTCTTAGAACCACAAGGTGTGGGTGGACCTGGGATCTAACCATCTGAATTCCAGTCTCATATATCATAGGATGATGCATCCCATTTTTACATGTTTCCACTGCCAGATTAACTGAAAGGTGAACTGTGCATGTGATTTGTCTAGATTTGAATTACAGAATCATTATAATATGGTATCTATAGCACAGTGTGGCAAAATAGTAGACTGGTGGGTCACAGAAGCACATTACACATTGTGGCAACTGCTTAATCATTACAGCAATACACAATGTATATTTTTTACGTCAATAAGGGAAAACATGAAGGTGCGGAGGTGAAAGAAAGCCAATAAGAAGGAATTTCTCCCTGTCCGCTTTGACCTACATATAACACCATGGAGTCGCTCATCACACCCTGCTTTTATGTCAGATACTCATCACTGGCAATGTTGGTGGTATAGTCTACTCAGTGTATTTGATACAGATCCAGTAGGCTGAATAAATCCAGTCTGTATCCAGACTAGTGATGGGTATAATTTTCATAGGTCAAATCATGCTAAAACACAGTATTCACTGTGCACCCAGAGATGGCCTATAATGTGCTGATTGGATTTTCATCATACACTTGCCACATTCCAGCATTTAGACAAAGAAAGGCCACAGCAAATGGAAATATATACAGTTCATACTGATAATGATTGCCATTATCCAATGTACTGTAGCTGTTCATTGTCCAAAGAATGGCCAGTGCTGTATGTGGAAAATTCAGCACCAAGATAGTAATGGCTCATTCACACTAGACCGCACGCTAAAAGGTGGTGTTTGAGCAGTTTACATTTTGCTTTTTTTAACTTTATTGTAGTGTCACCAAATGACAGTGTCACCATTCAGGACTGCATTTTTTACCACCAAACATGTATGGTGTGAATAAGGCAAATAAAAATCTGTTGTTTTTTATGTGCCTTTGCGTTGAACCCTAGGGCTTGTTGACACTGAGTGCAGTGACCTGCCTTTTGCTACACTCGATAAATACAAGTCACTGCTGGGGTGCATGGCTGCATTTTTCTACAGCGAACTGAATGGCACTGCATGTCACTGCACTGTAGTGCAATGCACCATAATGCTGTGCGGGGACATGAATGAAGTGTCACTGTGTTCTAGTTAAAGTTCAAGTAAAAAAAAAGAAAAAAAACTAAGCAATGTGATGATCCAAAATGTGCATTGCTCCATTTCCTTCCAGAACTGAAGCTGGCAGCTGCCCACAAGGTAAAACATAGCTAGTGTGAACGTAGCCCATTTGCTTATTCATGCTATAATGCATGAATGCATGTACCTTGACATGAATTGATGAACATTCAATATGTGTTTTAATGCATTGTAGTGCGTTTTTGTGCACATTGACACATGTGTTGATGTGTTTTTTCCCCTTTAGACGTTTTTCACCAGTTGTTTTCCAAGTTATGTCTACCAAAACAGCCCTGATCGTTCTTATTTCAGTTCTTTTTATTAAATTAAGAAAAGACATAGCAACAATACAAAACAATCAAAAACACAGGTAGTATTTCTGAAATAAGCACAAAAATAATTATTTAATAGGATTCCATATACCCCACAATATACATGATTACCAACATACAATAAATATATAGTACAAGGCAGTGGCGGCTGGTGCTGAATATTTTGGGGGGGCAGCAAACAACCCCCCAGGGGCGGGTCAGGAGACGGCAACCTACCCCCCCAGCGGGTCGGATAGGAAGGCGGCGATCCGTGCCTTACATTCCGATGACGAGGTGGTGCTGGATCCTGGAAGCAGCTGTTGCTGCCTCTCCGCCCGCTGCTCCTCCTGGGCCATTGCTACTCTTCCCAGCTGAACAGGAGGTGGGTCCTAAGACTCCCTGGCCAATCGGGTCTCAGGACCTGCTTTCTGAATACCCGGGAGGTGAAGTAGGAAGACATTAGGGAATATTAATTCTCTAATGTCACTCAACTGGGTGGGCTTAAGGCGCAGTGATCTGCGCCCAGAGCCCACCTTTTTTGAAGCCAATTAGAACCTGCATGGTGATTAGGGGCCAGGAGCATAGAGAAAGAAAAAAAAAAGATTAAAGGTATCTTATAGCATAGAGGGACAAATGACACCACCCAAGCACTGTGCTGTATATCCTGCTTTAAAAGAACAGGATCATTTTTTTAGGGTTACAACCACTTTAAAGAAACATCTGCAGTGCTAGCAGAGGTATTGCTGCACATTACAGGACTGTCATCTACAGGGTTTACAGTGCTTGGAGTTTCCTCACACATTGCTTCCCCTATACCCTGCTCTTCAATCTCCTTACCATCAAAGTTGTTTTTGGTTCTGAAAAAAAAAGGAAAAAATGTGAGTCTGGGAATTCTATTTTAATGATATAAGGTTATTTTACACATAATACTGCAGCTCCAGGTAGAGCTTCAGAAACTGATTTGATGAAAATGCCCATATAGCACTTGCCTGCTGGCCCCAGCACAACTATCCTGCTTCTTCTGGAGCAGAAGCTCTATATTGTAGTTATCACATATGCTCATCACATATGCTTTTCTTCAATAATGTGACTACAAAAAAAAAAACAATTTATTTAATTTGTTTTTACAGGTTTCCAGCTACTGGAGATTCCTATTCTTTGATGTATTTCAAAGTTCACCTGGGAAAGCTAAAGGTATTGTTGTTGGCATGCAAGGCCATATGGAGAAATGTACAGAGGATTGTAATGCCAACACCAACAGGTGGCAAGAGATTGCTGACCTTTTCTGTCAGAGAACCAACTTCCCGAAATGCATAGGAGGAATGACAGAATCCACATTTGGACTGTGATTAAGCAAGTACTTCAATTACAAAAAATATTTCTCTATGGTACTGCTGGCTGTAGTTGATGCTGAATATGATTATTTCAAATGTTCTCTTTTGAATTTTAATAGGTAAAACAACAGACATCAAATAAGTATACACCATAGAAATGTTTTCTCACAACGTGCAAGGGTAGAAGTCTGGTTTGCTTTGAACATGAGTACAACAGGTGTCATATAAACATACAAAGGAAATGTAGTTATGCAACAATAAACTCAACATAGCAAATGAAATGTCACCCAGATGGACTACCTTTTTCATCAACTATGTACAACCATATGTCAAACAAAAAAAGGGGAAAAAATGGGGAAAAGAAAAAAATACAAAAGAGAGAGAATTTTTAAAGTGACAGAAGAATATATCAAGTTAAAATGTGTTTCATTGATGGGGGTTTTCTAAGGACCATATTTGTGATCAATCCAGGGGGACCATTGTTTGTAAAATTTTGGAAGGCAGCTATATTTGTAGGCCATCAATTAATTACTTTGCTTACATTTGGTAAAATGTTGGATTGCTGTTTTGATGCTGAATACGATTATGTCTGTTGATGTGTGATTGTTTGGTAGCAGCAGTGATTGAGGCATATTTTAAGGCTCCAAGTTTTTTCAGCGCTTGAAGAACAATCAGCTCCATTTTTTATTGGATAAACCATGGCTCTGGACCATTAGTCTTTGTGGGAGATGAGGCCTTTGGTATTGGTGAGCATCTTGTGCGAACCTATTCTTAAAAATATATATACAGTATTTCACAAAAGTGAGTACACGGCTCACATTTTTGCAAATATTTTATTATATTTTTTCATGTGACAGTGAAGAAATGACACTTTGGTGCAATGCAAAGTAGTGAGTGTACAGCTTGTATAACAGTGTAAATTTGCTGTCCCCTCAAAATAACACAACACACAGCCATTAATGTCTAAACCACTGGCAACAAAAGTGAGTAAACCCCTAAGTGAAAACGTTCAAATTGAGCCCAATTAGCCATTTTCCCTCCCCGCTGTCATGTGACTCATTAGTGTTCCAAGGTCTCAGGTGTGACTGGGGAGCAGGTGTGTTAAATTTGGTGTTATCGCTCTCACTCTCTCATATTGGTCACTGGACTTTCAACATGGCACCTCATGGCAAAGAACTCTCTGAGGATCTGAAAAAAAGAATTGTTGCTCCACATAAAGAAGATGGCCTAGGCTATAAGAAGATTGCCAAGACCCTGAAACTGAGCTGCAGCACGGTGGCCAAGACCATACAGTGGTTTAACAGAACAGGTTCCACTCAGAACAGGCCTCGCCATGGTCAACCAAAGAAGTTGAGTGCACATGCTCAGCGTCATATCTAGAGGTTGTCTTTGGGCAATAGACGTATGAGTGCTGCCAGCATTGCTGCAGAATGTGAATAGGTGGGGGGTCAGCCTGCCAGTGCTCAGACTATATGACGCACACTGCATCCTCTTCTAAAGATGATGCTCAAGAAAACACACAGTTTGCTGACGATAAGCAGACTAAGGACATGGATTACTGGAACCATGTCCTGTGGTCTGATGAGACCAAGATAAACTTATTTGGTTCAGATGGTGTCAAGCGTGTGTGGCGGCAACCAGGTAAGGAGCACAAAGGCAAGTGTGTCTTGCCTACAGTCAAGCATGGTGGTGGGAGTGTCATGGTCATCTGGGAATTGTGTGTTGAGTTATTTTGAGGGGACAGCAAATTTACATTGTTATACAAGCTGTATACTCACTACTTTAAATTGTAGCAAAGTGTCATTTCTTCAGTGTTGTCACATGAATAGATATAATAAAATATTTACAAAAATGTGAGGGGTGTACTCACTTTTGTGAGATACTGTACATGTGTGGAAAACAAGTTTATTGATAGATAAGATGGATAAGTGCAGAAGAAATATATGACCAATAAAGGATGTTTAAAAAAAATTGCTTACTTTTTTTTAAATTCAGGAGACAGAGGGTGCATGCTCCATGAACAGAAGTTAGGGGGCAGCATAGCCCCAAGAAGAGGAGGAGGTGTAAATCTAAGAAAGGTGATTCAAATCTTTTTAAAACAGTTTAAAAAACATGCAATCACTGTCGTTATAATACGCATTTAAATAGAACGCCTTATTTTAAACCAAGTGGTTAATATTAGTTTAACAGGGACTAATAAGCAAGGTCTGCTTATTAGATCAGGGCCCCTTCCCCTGTAAAAAAATCTCTATAATTTAGTTAAGGGAAGAGATGCACCTATAAGGAGATACATTTGAATACATAAGTACTTTACCTCCTGTCTTACACATCACAAAGTCTAATATCAATATCCTTCAGCTAAGATCCCTGAGGAGCGATGAGTGCCCCAAATCTTGCAAAAAGACGCCCTAGCCTAACTCAAGTGCATCTTCATGCACGATTTGGGATCCTCATGATTCCCAGGATCTCACTGAAAACTTTTTTTCCTTAAGAGGACATTTTTGACCTTATAAACAATAACTAGTTTAATAAGGAGGGGGGATCTGAATTAACAAGCGGACCTTTTACTTATTTATTTTTTTACTGCAGTGTGAATTCTCAGTTTGCACTTCCAAGTATCTACGTAACGTGCACACAATACGTGAGTCATCTCAGTATAGCACGGCTGGGAAAACACACTCATTATCATTACATGCCTCACATATTTTTCAAAACCAGCAACATAACTCACATGTGTTACTCAGAGAAAGCAAACTGCATTCATAGATCCTGATTCTGTCATGTAACCTTATAGAGATGTGATATCCCATCAAATATATCCTCAGGGAAATCAATGCGCATCTTATTGTGTTTTTGGAATGCACAATAGACAGTGAAAGGATAGGATCAAATAAATATTGATCAGGAAGCAGTTTCAAGGTAGAAAATAAATTACTTGAGGAAAACAAGTAAATATACAGAACTGCATAGATCGTGTAGAGTTATGTTTTCCTTTAGATTTATGCTGACCTCAAATTCTATTATTTTTGCATGTGATCTATAAAGTCTAATTAGAATACCCCTACATTCATATTTTGCTACCCACACCATCAGGCTTTTCTCCCATCTTCTCCCACATGATCCCTGTGACTGAAGCTACATTTTATGACCCTTTACAAGTACTGCAGAGATCTCTCCCTTTCCTATGGGGAAAAAGAAATTAGCTGCAATGATTGACAGATATTTCCAACACTAACGACCCTCTCGGGCTGAAGAATTATTTAGACCAGCAGGACTACATGTAAATATTAGTTTGCCTTTGAGCAAAAGTATCAGGTAATATCAAGGCCTTGATGGTTTAGGAGGGTACACCATAAATATTATTAAGAATCATTTAAACTAATCATTTAAAATATTATTAAATCATTTAAAAAATTTGCCATTTTCCCTCCCCGGTGTCATGTGACTCGTTAGTGTTACAAGGTCTCAGGTGTGAATGGGGAGCAGGTGTGTTAAACGTGGTGTTATCGCTCTCACTATCTCATACTGGTCACTGTAAATTCTTTATCATCTGTTGCCTGCCCTGACCTCTTCCTTTCCCTGGGTAATGCCTATGATCTACTGCCTGACCTGACTTTTGCCTGTTCTTGGACTTTACATATTCTCTGCTGTCAGCCCTGACCACCATCTGCCTCTTGATTTCACTACTGGTTACTCAACTGCTCACTGCAGGTACTCTTGGTAATATCCTTGCTCAGTCCCGCTAGTGATTTGGTCAAAGATTTTAGCATTGTGTATAAAGTTGGGCCACCCAAGTACACATAGGTCTGCTTGCCTTAGGGGAATGAGATCTGCTATAGGTGAAGCTACACTGACCAGCTATACAAAAAACGAAAAATCCAAGAAAAAAAACAAGCTCACTTACCAACCAGACAAAAACACAGCCAAGGAAATAATCCAAGGAAAAACCAAGCTCATTTACCGACCAGCTTGAAACCATCCAAATGAACCTGCCTAACAGTATGCGTTAAAAAGCAGGGGATTGGTTACACACATTAGCTAATGCATGTGTAAGCTGGAGGGCCCCGTCAAGGCTCCCTGCGTCCTCCAGACCTATCTCTGACTGATGAGAGACTCCACAGTGGAAGCACATGCATCTTGATGAGATAGATGAAGGCAGATGGCCTGGAGGTAGCCCAACCCTCCTTAAAGGTATAGGGGCGCACTGAACACCCAGCAGGTAGCAAGATAACTGCAAAGGTGTTAATGTGATTCCCTGACCAAAATCAAATGTCCAAAAAGTAAGCCACTGCCTCCCTCTATAACTGGTCTGTATGGCAAGGAACATTGGAGGGCATCAGATAGACAAAAAACAGCCAAGGAGATAATCCAAGGAAAAACCAAGCTCACTTACCGACCAGCTTGAAACCATCCAAATTAACCTGTCTAACAGTATGCGTTAAAAAGCAGGGGATTGGTTACACACATTAGCTAATGCATGTGTAAGCTGGAGGGCCCTGTCAAGGCTCCCTGCATCCTCCAGACCTATCTCTGACTGATGAGAGACTCCACAGTGGAAGCACATGCATCTTGATGAGATAGATGAAGGCAGATGGCCTGGAGGTAGCCCAACCCTCCTTAAAGGTATAGGGGCGCACTGAACACCCAGCAGGTAGCAAGATAACTGCAAAGGTGTTAATGCGATTCCCTGACCAAAATCAAATGTCCAAAAAGTAAGCCATTGCCTCCCTCTATAACTGGTCTGTATGGCAAGGAGCATTGGAGGGCATCAGATAGACAAAAACACAGCCACACAGAACACCAGTGCGCCCCTATACCTTTAAGGAGGGTTGGGCTACCTCCAGGCCATCTGCCTTCATCTATCTCATCAAGATGCATGTGCTTCCACTGCGGAGTCTCTCATCAGTCAGAGATAGGTGTGGAGGACGCAGGGAGCCTTGACGGGGCCCTCCAGCTTACACATGCATTAGCTAATGTGTGTAACCAATCCCCTGCTTTTTAACGCATACTGTTAGACAGGTTAATTTGGATGGTTTCAAGCTGGTCGGTAAGTGAGCTTGATTTTTCCTTGGATTATTTCCTTGGCTGTGTTTTTGTCTATCTGATGCCCTCCAATGCTCCTTGCCATACAAACCAGTTATAGATGGAGGCAGTGGCTTACTTTTTGGTCACTTACCAACCAGCCAAATTAACCCGTCTAACAGAATGCGTTAAAAACAGGGATTGGTTACACACATGTACAAATGCATGTGTAAGCTAGAGGGCCCCAACAAGGCTCCCTGTGACCTCTAGTACCTATTTCTGAATTGTGAGAGACTCCACAGTGGAGTGGGAGCACATGCATTATGATGAGATAGAGGGGGCCCAACCCTCCTTAAAAGGTACAGGGACACACTATACACCCAGCACATAGCACAATGGCTGCAACTGTGTCAGTGTGTTTGGGTTGGGCCCCCTCCAAAACCTTCTGACTTTACAACCACTTTCGTGCATTCTATGCATTTTAATGCAAAGATGTAAAAAATGCACTACTATTCTTCTACCCTGTTATCAATTAAAAATCTGAGCAGAACATTGAGCATTAAAAATCTGAGCAGAAACACTTCTGTTTTGTTTCCTTACAAGAAAGTGTATACAAAATGTTTAATATTGTATTTTTAAAATAAAGACATTAGTTTGAGTCTTCAATTTGTAAACTGGAATGAAGTAAAATCTAAGGTTCTTCTGCCCTCTTGTGGTGATAGACTTCTCAAACGCTAGAGCAATGGCTCGTAAAGAATCACATTAAATAAGATTACAGATTTGGTGGACCTGCTATGACATCCACATCTTATCTTGTATAAACAGTCAAGTATAGGTGGATGTGTTTCTGATTTTGCCTCTTTACTCATTCCTATTATATATTTCACACATTCTTCAAGTTTTCTTGTGGAGTTCAACAACAGTTTCCCTGAATTGGTTTTTTTAAATCAGAAAGGATTTTATTGAAATCAAGGCATGGTAACAATTCAGTCAGCTTTACATGTTCCAGATTTTAAATACAAACATTTAAGATATTGTAGCATTACATTCCTCATATAGAAAACATTTTTTTTCATATAGTGTATAATAATGCAGCCCCTCGGCCCACAATTCAACCCCCACTCCAACACACTAGCAATGACAGAATCATTGCTCCCCTATCAGGTAAGTAATCTGTCCAATATCAGAACAATTGGACTGAGACCAGGTGTATCTAGCCACGGAGACCATAATGCATTAAACTTGTTGTCTCTACCTCTGTGCTGGAAAATATATTTCTCAAGCCTGAGAGTGTCTCCCGTGTGGTTTATCCATTCCACCAAAGTGGGAGGCTCAGTGTCCCTCCAGTGCCTAAGAATGAATTTGTGGGCCTGGAACAGCACTCCACTAATTGCCTGTTTGTGGACATCTTCCTCGGAAAATTATCAAGGATGCCCAGCAGGCAAGGCTTTGGGTCCAATGGAATTTTCTCCTGGAACACCTTGTTGATGGTTTTCATTACCCCCGCCCAGTAAAGATGGAGCTTGGGACATCTCCAAAGTATATGGATTAGGTCCCCGTGATCCCTGAGGTACTTGGTACACTCGGGGCTATCTCTCAGGCGCATCCTATATAGTCTTGCAGGGGTATAGTGTACTCGTAAAACAATGTATAGTTGGGAGAGGGAGGGAGGGAGCAAGAATGTATTGCCTGCAGGGCCTCCTCCCATTGGTCCTCTTCAAAAACCCCCACATCCTGCTCCCATAATGAAGCTACTTTAGATGGGAAGCCCTTCAGGTATGCGTTGGACAACATGTCATAGCAATGCGAAATAAACCCGTTAAAGTAAGATACCTCTGTCATATAATGGAATATGGGGGTTGGGGACTGTACCCATGAGGCCTCTCGTGGTTATATCCTAACTGCATGATGTAGTTGCACATAGGGGAAATACATGGATTAGGGTAGAATGAATTTGGTTTTTAATGAGTCAAAGTAATAGTTGGGACTATGTTTCCTCCCTCACTGGTCGACCCCTTGGGCAAAGCCTGTTGCAATTGAGCTGCTAAGTAATAGAGCCAGGGGTTGGACAAAGCCAATCCCCTGCTCTCCTTTGGTTTTTGTCGTTTCTCAAGCTTGATCCTCAGCGATTTGTCAAGCCAGATGAAGGAGCGAAAGAGTGAGTTAATGATTTGAAAGGTTTGGAGCGGGTACACCATGTGAGTACTGTGCAGTATGTATAAATGTTGTGGCATAAACACCATTTTTATGAGATTTACCCTGCCCACTAGTGACATCTTAAGTTTGGCCCAGACTGGTTTTATCCCGTATACAACCTAACAGTGGAGGCAGGTTTAGGGCCACATAGTCCCTAGGCTGAGAGGTGACAGCTCTTCTCTTTGCCGCACAGTGCAGCAGCGTCTTCTCATGAGATTTCACCTACTTCCCTGGGACCTCTCTGAAATGATGTCATCCTCAACTTGGCAGCAACAATGGAGTCCAGGGAAAATGTAAGTATTTAATTTTTTTTCTTGCACATTTTTTTTATACATTTCTGTCCAGTGAATTAAAATTGGGATAGGGGCCCTCAATTAATAAGCAGACCATGCTATTTCAGTGCAAGGTCTGCTTTAATTACACAGCATGCAAACAGCTTGATTCCTAGAAAACAAAGAAAATTTGAAAGCAGGAATGTCTCTGAGTAAAACCTTGGAACTTGGAGTGGAGAAACTTGACTTGAGTCCTGACCTCAACCCGATAGAACACCTTTGGGATGAATTTGAGCGGAAACTGCAAGCCAGGCCTTCTCCTCCACATCAGTGCCTAACCTCACAAATGCGCTTCTAGAAGAATAGTCAAACATTCCCATAGACACACTCCTAAACTTTGTGGACAGCCTTCCCAGAAGAGTTGAAGCTGTTATAGCTGCAAAGGGTGGGCCAACTCAATATTGAACCCTATGGACTAAGACTGGGGTGCCATTAAAGTTCATGTCTGTGCAGGGCCGTCTTTAAAGCAGGGCAAAAGGTGCAGCTGCCCTGGGCCCATCATTGTTTTGGGACCCAAAGCAGCTGCCTCATACTTGCCAACAATCCCAGTTTAATTTCCCTTGACTCACCTGCAGACCCCGTGTTTACATTTAAATAACCAGTGGCATTGATATGTAAATAGAGACGGCATTCATATGTATATCATGCCCCCCTGAGGCCATATCCACCATCACTTCTGCTGAATGCTGCCCACTGGGAAGGTAAAGGGGCATGCTTGAAAGTCCTGCCTTCAACTGTGGTCATTAAGTCTAACATCAGCCTGTTCTGCAAGGGTAAGAAAATTGGAGGTGGAACCCTTTTTCAAAGCAACACGGTGCCACAGCACCGTGAAATTTGTTGCATGTGAATATGCACGGGTGTCATTAACAATTAATGGCACTGCTGTGTATCTAGCTAAAGGGCAGCACATGTCTGTGGTGTCAGGAAAGCGATTTTGCTTGCATTCCCAACACACACAATCGTGAATGCAGGCTAAATGTGTCAATTACATTGGTGGTCAGTGTAAATCTTCTCATTATATTGGGGCTTGGTGTACAATTCTTTCATTCACACTAGTGGTCAGTGTGAAGGTCAACATTACAGTGGTTACTGTGAATGCTCCTATTACATTAGTGGTCAATGTAAATCCCCATTACATTAGTGGTCAGTGTAAATCCCCATTACATTGGTGGCCAGTGTAGAAACTACTCTTTATATTGGTAATCTGTAAAAAAAAATCCAAACTTGCATTTGTGGTCAGTTTTGAATACTCCCTTACATGTGTGGCCCATGTAGGAGCCCCCTTTAAATTGGTGGTGAGTGTAAATCCCCCCTTACATTGGTGGCCAGTGTAGAAATCCCCCTTTTTTGGTTGTTGATGTAAAATCCCCCATTACATTGGTTGTCAGTGTATATTCTTCATTACATTGGTGATCAGTGTACATTTCCCTTTACATTGGTGGTAAGTGCAGAATTACACTGGTGGTTAGTGTAAATCCCCCTTTACATTGATGGTCAGTATAAATCACCTTTACAATGGTGGTCAGTGCAAATCCCTCCTAACATTGGTGGTTGGTGTAGAAGTGTCACCTTACATTGGTGGTCAGTACAAATCCCCTCAACAATGGTTGTCAGTGTACATTTTCCCTTACATGGAGGGCATTGTATATCCCCCTTACACTAGTGGCTGGTGTAAATGCTGCTATTACATTGGTGTCAGTGTAGAAATCCCTCTTTATATTGGTGGGTGGTGTAAAATCCCCCATTACATGGTGATCAGTGTAAATCCCCCCTTACATTGGTGGTCATTGTAAAGTCCCCATTACATTGGTGTTCAGTGTAGAATCTCCCACTATATATTTGCCAAAGATTTCCAGCTTTGCACTACATGATTCAGAATTCACCACAGTGTACTGCCTCTGAACTAATCACATGCCCCCACCACTGCCACTGATCCCATCAACCCCCCCCCCCCCCCACCAGCATTGCCACTGATCACAGGAGTTTTCTGTCTATTGATTAGTCCCTTCACCTCCCCAGTCCATGGTGTGCAGGCATTGAGGAGATGATGTACTGTAACCTTTAGCAACCAATCAGTGAGCAGTAATAATGTGCAGTAACCTCTAGGAACCAATTAGTGAGTGGTAAGCATGTCCAGTAACCTCTAGCAACCAATCAGTGAGCAGTATTGATGTACAGTAATCTCAAGCAACCAATCAACAAGCAGAAGTCATGTTCTGTAACCTCTAGCAAATAATCAGTGAGCCATAATGTGTGCTGTAACCTCTGGCAGCCAGTGAGTGAGCAGTAATGATATATTGTAACCTCTGGCAACCAATCGCAATTGCGGTCTGATCTGATTCAGTAAACTGATTTTGAGTATAGCTGCTATTCATTGTATGCCACAGAGCAGGTGGGGAGTAAAATTGCATGGAGGGAGGCCCAAGAAAATGTTTGCCCAGGGTCCAATCAATATTAAAGACGGCCCTGTGTCTGTGTAAATGCAGGCATCCCAATATTTTTGGTAATATGTTGTGTTTACAGACAGCTTCTAAACCACAGGCTATCTAAGGCAATAAAGGTGTATAAAATTTTTTTTTTTTGTTGGATTTGAGTATTAGCATTTGATTGCACACAATCTGAAAAACAAATACACTCAACATGTAACTTACCCTGCAGTTGATTTTATCACAACACTGATTTAGAAAGGATGCTGATTACACTGTTTGAACATAAATCTACTGGAGGGCGCACCTATAGATCTGTATGTGTGTGGTCACATATGCAACAACAAAGTATGACAAACAGATGAGAAATATATATTAACAACTGCCCTGCCAGATGATGCAGTTATTGCCAACCTCGTGTTTTACTGAATATGGCAAGAACCCATGATGAATAAAGTCTACTTACAGTAGCAGAAATAAGTGCTTTGTTAACAGAAAAAAACATCTTATAGTCATAATTGGGAGCATGCATTACATCTACAGTGGGTTGCTGGAAGAAAATATTGTTGAAGGTTAAAGCCGTTGAGCACTTTATTGTCATAGCTAAAGGCAGCTGCCTTGCATGGGGTCTCAAAAGAATCTTGCACTGTTATTGTTAAACTTCAATAGCTCTATTTATTTGTGAATATAGGGACTGCGGAGACCTATATTGAAAATGCCAAAAATACAATCAATAGTGATTAATAAATGCCTCAAGCTGTCACTGAATGTACTGTATTTATTTGTTTGAAACGTGATAAAGATAATACCCCAACAGAAACCAACCTGCACATTTTGTATTGGTGCCCACGCCAAGCTTTTAAAGTAAAAAAGTTATCAACTTTCTATGAATAGTTTCTTTCCTTTTTCTGAGATGCATTGAAAGGTAATGTTAGGTAGCGATAGATGTAAGCAAAGGATTTTCACAGTGAGGTCCCGGTTTTGCCTTCACAATATTACCCTTTGTAAGTAAATACTTCATAATTATTACAGGAAAGGCAAAAAACATTATATACACGTCTTCTAGAATATATCCACTTGGTCTGTTTGGTGTTTCCTGCATTAAAGTGTTGGATACCCCAACATTTCATATTCCTGATATGCGCCTGCTGTACCATGTACTTGTATGAAAAGGTATCCTGTATTGCTTCCTTTGTGTGAAATCCTTGGTGTTCTTGCCAGCCCCTCTGCTTTCCTATTAAAAACTGACTACAATAAAGAGTAGAACACACCATGGTCAGTTCTCTAGTTGTGCTGCTCTCCTCCAATGGCCAGGCTTGTCCTGACATGCCCCCCCCCCCCCACCTACACAGCCATTAACTGGGAAGATCAGTGTGCTGTTGCTTCTCCTGCTCCAGCTCGTATGCAGCTAAGAACAGAGTGAACAGACGGAATGTGATCACTTATAAAAAGGGTAACAAAAAGGTATTTATAATGGTTTTTTATATCTATGCACAAGTGTTTTCCTCTCATTTCTATTTTAAACTGAATGGATTGTTTTACAAGGTTTTCGTCTACAATCACTTTAAGTAGACATTAAAACTAAAGTACAAGGTGGCTTAAAAAGGTCCATTGCATAAGACAATAAACATACACGATGAATACTTTACATTTAAAATGACTTGGGGTCAAAAGCTATTGGCTTAAGACATCCATTCTTCAGCCTTGCATGCCATGATGGGTTATAGAAGTGGTGCATGAAACATAAGTAAAAACCTAATCAAGACAGTCGAAATGTTCAAAGTGTTTAAAGAGGCTGTAAACCTCCAACAAAAAAAAAACCTGCAAGGCAAAGGCATAATGAGCTAGTATGCATTGTAATACTTACCTTATAATGAAGCCCTGCAGTGGCGCCCGCACAACGCTGACACGGCCGACATCTTTCCCGGAGTTACTTCCGGGTTCGTGGGCTCCAGTGCTGTGATTGGCTGGAGCCGCTATGACGTCACTCCTGCGGATGAGAGCAGGAGCCGCCGGTCACAGCATGGGCCCTGAAGAAATTACATTGGACGGCTGTCTGTTAAAAGCGCATGTGCTGATTGTGTAATTGACGCAGTATACAGTAAGTATCTCCTAAACAGTGCAAATTTAGGAGATATTTACAGTACCAGGGGAGTTTACTGCCTCTTTAGCCACTAGCCGACCAGCCGCTGTCATTATACTATGGCAGGTCAGCATGTTCCTGTGAATCATTGTAGCTGTACGTCGGCCCTTTAAACAGCTATAGCAGGTGTGCGCGCTACACAGCGGGGGAGCTGATGTGCGTGGCAGGTGCCTGCAATGTCCGCCGGCCACCCGCATCATGGCAAAGAGGCAGAACGGGGATCTGTCAATGTAAACAGACAGTTCCCCATTCTGTCAGGTAAGTAGAGAGAGATCTGCTGTTTCTAGTGCTCAGGAACCAGGGCTGGCCCAAGACATTGTGCTGCCTGGGACCAAGAATGAAATGCTGCCCCCCCCCCCCCAAAAACAAAGTCACACCCACTAAAAAGCCCTTACATCTGTTATTCTATATCACGATATATAAAACTAAAATTCAATTTTTCAAGTCAGACTTTGCCCTAAACACGTAAGTCTGAACCTAGGTTAAGGGCTAGGGTAGTATATAGACAGGTTAGTGTAGTATACAGATAGGCTAGTGCAGTATACAGACAGGCTAGTGTAGTATACAGGCAGCAGGCTAGTGTAGTATACAGACATCAGGCTAGTGTTATACAGTAGTTCTGATGCTAGAATGATTGCTCTCACTACGGCATGCTTGGTGAAAAATAACATGTGTAGGGCAATTACAGGCTCCAAAGCACATGCATTTTGGGGGATTCAAAATGTTTTTTTATGTGTCTCTTTAAATGTTTTTTTATATTTTATTTTTTTTACATAACTTTTATTACCATTACATAGGGGACTGAGATCCCCTTATGTGATAGCATATAGGTGACAGGTACTTTTTATTAAACATTCAGGGTCTATTAGACCCTGGATGTCTCCTCTGCACTCCACTACAGCTGATGGAACACAAATGGTGTTTCATCAGCTGCTTTCCCGAGAACAGCTCCTGTAAAAAGGCAGTGCCAGTCCAGAAAATGACATCATACAGGTCACTTCCTGGTCTTTGCTTAGGATGGAGGGAGGCTCAGCGGCCAGCTCCTGACATCCTTCCCAGGCCCCCAACATGACTGCACCTGGCCCACAGGTGACATAGTAGAGCTCGGAGGCAGAGCCAGCAGGGAGGGTGCAGCCAGGTAGGGGGAGGATGGAGCCAGGTGGATAGGAGAGGGAGGGTGCAGCCAGGTTGATAGGAGAGGGAGGGTGCAGCCAGGTAGGGGGAGGATGGAGCTAGGTGGATAGGAGAGGGAGGATGCAGCCAGGTAGGGGGGTATGGAGCCAGATGGACAGGAGAGGGAGGGTGCAGCCAGGTAGGGGAATATGGAGCCAGGTGGATAGGAGAGGGAGGGTGCAGCCAGGTAGGGGGGGAT
>BLSH010263859.1:0-13783 GCA_018402905.1 Glandirana rugosa
AACACACACCAAACTTCAACTAACACGAGATTAGATGAAGGAGCCCAAAGGGTGGCGCAACGATACCAGCACTTCCTCTTTATCCGCGCGTTCGCGTCATCACGTTCGACCAGTCGTACGTTGTACACACGACCGTCGTGTGCATGTCAGTGGGCTACATACGACCGTCAACGTACGATTCAACATGGTCGTGCGCACGATCGTCGTCCCGTGTGTACGAGCTATAAGCCCTCTAAGTTCTAGAACCCTTCAGCAGTTCTAGAAGTCAGGGTAGAAGTCAGGGCGGAGCACCAGAAACTCAGCCCTTGGAGCTCTGCCAACTTTCTCCAAACAAATTAACCCTAGCTTCTCTGCCTATATACTAAAGTTTCCTACCATACACAGAGGGTGCTACAACAGTAAGTCCAAAGCATAAAACAAACAAAACATCTGTGTTATCCGAGCAACTTATAAACGTGTACCCTATTAGTGTTCTGTCAGCACATACCATTAATACAACAGAGGGTACAAGAGAGATGGCGTGCAAGATCATTCAGCTCACATATACAAAGGTCTGTGAACAGCTGAGACTAATAATGAGGTCAGGCTACCAGGTAAGATGTGAACTTAAGAATATAGATGTTATCCCAACCAAAGCCTCCTGACTCCAGGACCCAGAGCAGTACTTATTAAAGTGTATGTAAATTGTATATTTTTAAAATAGCAAACAGGTTTATACTTACCTGCTCTGTGAAATGGAATTGCACAGAGTGGCCCTGAGCCACCTTGTCTCAGATCCCCAGCCAGCACTCCTGGCCCCTTCTCTTCTTGTTGTGCCACCATAGGAAGCAGCTTCCTATTATGACACACCTGCAGGCTCAATCCTGAGCTGTACTGCCTGCGTCCATAGACACAGACCGTATTGTGGATCGTGGGAGGCCAATTGTTGCATGCTGTCCAATACATATCGGGTTCAGACAGTGCCAGGACCAGGTCATCCTGTGCCCAGGGCGAAGATGGCAAACTGCACCTCCCCCACTTCCAGGAGGAGGGGTGGAGCTGATAACAACACGTGGAGAGAAATGTATGTAATGTTCTTGGCATGCACTGAAATAGCAAAGTACCAATAGTTGTGGTACACTGCAGGGGACTGAAGTGTTTAAAATTAATGCACAAAAATGGGGCTAACAGTGACAGAGAAAAAATACATTTCCTGTATCGGTGGTGTCACTAAAACGAATAAATGCCCCTGCATCGTTGATGTAACTGAAAGGAAAAAAAATGCCCCTGTGTTGGTGGAGTCACTGAAAGGAAAAAATGTACCCGCGATCGCCTGATACAGAAGAAAAGCAGAGAACCGCCGTCAGTGGGCATGGCAGTGATCTACTGATCCCTGTCATTGGGATTATTTAGATCTGTCATGCCCCTGCCAGCCCAGCCCCCACACAGTTAGAACACGCCTAGGGAACACAGTTAACCCCTTGATCGCCCCCCTGCAGGTTTACCCCTTCCCTGCCAGTGGCATTTATACAGTAATCAGTGGCTATTTTTAGCTCTGATTGCTGTATAAATGTCATTGGTCCCAAAAAAGTGTTAAAAATGTCCGACATGTCCGCCGCAATATCGCAGTCCCGATAAAAATCGCAGATCGCTGGCATTACGCCATAAATTAATTCTCAGTTTGTAAACGCGGCAACTTTTGTGCAAACCAATCAATATACGCCTATTACGATTTTTTTTCCCCACAAATATGTAGAAGAATATATATCGGCCTAAACTGATGAATACATTTGTTTTTTTTTATATATATTTTTTGGGTATGTATTATAGCAAAAAGTAAAAAATATTGTTTTTTTTTTTCAAAATTGCCACTTTTTTTTTGTTTATAGCGCAAAAAATAAAAACAACAGAGGTAATCAAATACCACCAAAAGAAAGCTCTGTTTGTGGGAAAAGGGACATCAATTTTGTTTGGGTACAGTGTCGCACGACCGCACAATTGTCAGTTAAAGCGACGCAGTGCCGAATCGCAGAAAGTGCTCTGGTCAGGAAGGGGGTAAATCCTTCCGGGGCTGAAGTGGTTAAAATAGGCGGTGAGGAGATGCCATAATGCCTCCTCACTGCCTGTCAAATGGAAGAGGGATTCAATGCAAATCACTTTTCAGAGGCCACTGCAAGTGTAAACTAGTCTCAAAAATGCTCTCACACCTATGCAAGTTTGCTAGTGCGATAAAGACTTCAGTTTTTTAAGTGAAAAATGCACAAGGTGCATGAACCTTTTTAAATATTGCGCCTTACCAAAACGCATGATACTTTGTTACCATGCATTTTGGCACAGGTGAAAGAACACGAAAGTGTATGCATTTGCAAGGTGTATGGGGGCGCCACTAAGAATTAATAGCACCATCATGCACCTGTAAAAGGGCTGTATGTTTTTGCGCATTATGGGAATGCATGCAATTTTGCATACATTCCTGCAATGCACAAATGTCACACTGGGGTGGTGCGCTTGCAGGACAGGAAAAAAAGTCCTGCAAACAGCATCTTTGAGTCAGTGCAGGAGCGGTGTATACACCGCAAGCACACCACGCCTTCCCATTGAAATGAATGGGCAGTGCTTCTGAAGTGGCTGAATACCGCTTCAGAAGCACCGTGCGCTGGCACTTTTAAACCCTTTATTAACCCCTTCTTAGGGGTTAAAAGTGTCCCGATGCCGCCCGATTAGCGGCGCCAAATTGCCGCTATAACAGCAGTAAAGCACCGCTAAAACTAGCTGTGCTTTACCGCTACCGCCCCCGACGCCCCAGTGTGAAAGTAGCCCAACACTGCAGTCAGGACGAGCAGCCACATTGCCAGTGTGCCCCCCGAAACACAGTGCCTGGGGCATGTTCCCCTTCTGCCCCCCTCACTTGTCCCTAACCTGGATCCACAGACTTATTTTCAGGAATCTGGTCTGAGTTGAGAATATTAACATAAAACATTGTGCAAATATTCTCTCTAATATTCTCTCTAGTTATCTCATCATGTGCGTTTAAAAACAAGATAAAGGATGGAAATATTCACACAATTGATTTTATGCCTCAAGCCCTTTGATTAATTGCAAGCTCAAATTTTGTTATTGCTCTTTAATGCTGTGTGGACTCAATTTGTATGGTTAGATTATTTTTGCACATTTAAAGTACATAAGCCGTAAAGTTTAATGTTTATATAACAATGTTGGTATTGAATTCTCTTACAGATTCCATATTTTATATGCAAATGTGGCAACTGGGGAGTCCATTAACTGATAATATCCATTTTTTCCATATAGCAAGAGCATTAATTTGTTCCTAATTAGATAGAACTAGAGTAAATAGGCATTTACTCCAAACTGTAATCGACAAAGCTTTCTGATTAAAAAAGATATCACATAAGAGCAGTTTCCATGTAACATAACAGAATGGTCATGCTTTAAAGTCGGCTTTTTAAATTATTTTATAACACGTAACAGGAAAGAAATCCATCTTTGCAAATTGTTTTTGTAACGTTAAGATAGAATAAAATGGGAGTTATATGGACAGATATTAGTATGACAGTGTCATTTGTGCTGGTTGACATTACATTGGATTAAATTGTACATGCTTACATGTTTGACAATCATGCAGTAAACGTAAATGCCATCAGGAGTATCCAACATGTTTCTTGGAACCTTGAATAATGGGGAGAGGGGATTATCTGACTGATTGATTTTTCTGCTTATCCTTTTTATCTATTGATTTTGTTTTTGTTGGGTTTTTTTTTTGTTGTTTTTTTTTTTTTTTTTTTCACAATAAAAGATTTTATTAATGAAATAATGAACAATATAAAATTGCGTGATGTATATAGCATTTTCAGTAGCAAAGAATCCGGATGTTTTATATCACAAAATACTGTATGACTACGTATTGTAAGGTTACAATATGCACTCCAAAAAAAAAAAACATTAGTATTATTGTAACATAGAGAATACGAGAGTATAAAAGATCGGTAAGAATGATTAAAGGCAGACCTTCAATTGGAAGGATGTCAAAAATCAATCTCGGAAGACTCTCAGATGGGTTAACTGTACATCTGCTTTTAAAAAGGGTAAAGGAGAGAAAAGGAGAGAAAAAAAAAAAGGGGGGGGGGGGAGGAGATGAGAGGGTTTGAGGTGGGAAAGGTTGGGTGTTGGGTTTTATGTGTGATTTTCATTTGTTTTGGACCATCGGAAAAGTGTCCACTGTTTCCATAATTTGTGGAATTTCTCAATGCTATCATTTTTAATTGCAATGATCTCCTCCATGTGGTAAATAGAGTTGATCTTGGAAATCCACTACTTTATAGTGGGCATTGTGTGTGATTTCCAATGTAACGGAATGAGGGATTTGGCTTCATTCAGCAGGTGCCTGGCTAGGTCATTTTTGTAAGACTTGTAGCATGAATCATTCCGATGGAGTAGGCAACACGCAACGTCTAGTGTGAGACGTGTCTCCGTAATATTTTGTGTCCAGGAGATCACTTGATTCCAAAAAACCTGGATGAGGGCACATTCCCACCAAATGTGGAGGAAAGTACCTCTGGCCTTATGGCATCTCCAACAAAGATCTGAGTCTGATATGTGCCACAATTTAAGTTTAATCGGTGTGAGGTACCATTGTGTGCAAATTTTATATGCTGTTTCTTGCGTTCTGGAGCTTAGCGAACACTTATGGGTAAAAACAGCAGCTTTTTCCCATTCCTCGTTTGAAATTGGTCTCTTCGGGTCCCTTTCCCATAGTTCCTTAAATTTGTCACTTTTCCCATTCAGAGGTTCAGATAGCCAGCCATAGGTGAGGGAGGTGCCCCTTTTAATAGGTTTCTGTTCAAAGCAAATTTTCTCGAGATTGGTGAGAGGCCTAGATAGGATATTTTTGTGTTTGCTGTTTTGAATAAAATCAAAAATCTGAAGATATTCCCAATGAGCCAGGTTGCCCATATGTGCCAAACTCCTCATTCCATCTAGATCTCTGATCTTTCTGTTTAAAATGCAATGCTTAATCAAGAGAGCGTGGTTGGAGTCAGTCACGCAAAATTTCTTGTTTTGGAAACCCGGGGGAAAGTCTGGGTTATCTGCAATTGAGGATAAAGGGCCTGGGGAAGAGGAGAGCTGATGTGGTACGGCAGCCCTATGAAAAGTTTTCAGAGTTGTGCCTATTAACGGGTGCGTTTGAATCTCATGAGGGTAATTTCTGGGGTTAGACCATGGGAGATAGTGAATGGGATAAGAGAAGCTTTGTCTTTCAATTTTCACCCACTCCTTGTTTTCAAGGTGGCAATATCCTTGTTAAGTGAGATGCGTAATAATATTTTTTGAAATCTGGAACACCCAATCCTCCATAAATTTTAGGTAAGTTTAGTAAACTCAAACTGATTCGGGGCCCCTTGTTTGCCCATAGAAATTTTCTTTGGAGTGAAGCGAGCTTTTGAAAAAAGAGGTTTGGAAGATCAATTGGTAGGGCATGGAATAGGTAAATTAATCTGGGAAGGATCACCATTTTCAATATGGCCACTCTACCAAACCATAAGAAGTATTTAGGGTTCCATTTGTGAAGATCATTCTGTATTCTGCTTAACATAGGTTTAAAGTTAGAAGTGACGATTTGTTCTAATCTGGGGGTTAATTTAATACCAAGGTATTGAAGAGCGTTTTTCTCCCACTTGTAGGGACAGTTTTTGTGTGTCAGGTCTGCAGTTTTGCTATTAAGGGAAACATTCATGGCTTATGATTTCTTGTGGTTAATTTTAAAGTTAGCGATGTACCTAAATAGTTGGAATAATTTGTTCAGATTAGGAATGGTAATATGGGGGTTTGAAATGAAGAATAGAAGGTCATCAGCATAAGCTGCTGTTTTGTATTCTACTCCTTTCAGTGTTATACCGTGTATGTCTGGGTGTAGGTTGACCATTCTTATCATCGGTTCTAATGTAATAATGAAAAGAATTGGTGAGAGTGGGCATCCCTGTCTCGTACCATTTCTAATTTGAATGGGTTCTGAAAGTGTGTTGTTTACCTTTACTCTAGCAGTAAGATTAAGATATAGCTTATGTATCCAATTAAGTAATCTGTGTCCGAAACCTACATGTCTGCATGTAGCCATCATGTAGTCCCAAGAAATTCTATCAAAAGCCTTTTCGGCATCAGTTGATAGAAGTAAAGTTTCAAGTTTGCCTTCATGTGATCTATGGATTATATTGAGCGCTTTGATAATGTTGTCGCGGGCCTCACGTCCTGGCATAAACCCTACTTGCTAAATTCCTATCAGTTTCCCCAGGAAAGGGTGTATTCTTTTGGCCAGGATTTTTGCTAGTATTTTTATGTCTAAATTCAGTAATGAAATGGGTCTGTAATTTGTGCAATCAGTTGGGTCTTTATCCTTTTTGGGGATAACCGCAATGTGGGCCAAGGAAAAGTCTCGAGGGGGTTCGGGATCTACAATGAGTTGGTTGAGGGCTTTGGTCAGGTGAGAGCTCAAGATAGTTTCATATGTCTTATAATATAGGGAGGTAAAGCCGTCCGGGCCGGGGCTTTTCCCTGGTTTCAAATCTTTAATGGCTTGGGTAACTTCTTCTGTAGAAATCATTTCATCGAGAATTGAGGTCTCAGATGTTTCTAGTCTAGGGATTTTACTGTCTACTAGAAATTTATTGATAATTTGTGTTCTATCTTCCAAGTTCTCTTTGGGTTTAGGTTGAGTTGGTAGGTTGTACAAATTTGAATAGAATTCATTAAATATTCGGGCTATAGACTCAGAGTCGAATGAGGGTGTGCCTCGTTTGTCACAAATACAATGAATGTTCCCCGCGGATAATGAATCTTTAAGTGCTCTGGAAAGATATTTGCTACTTTTATCGCTGTGTTCGTAGTAGATAGTCTTTTTCAAGAACAATGATCTTTTAGTTTTGAGGTCTAGTATGTTTTGAAGTTCTTTTCTTTTTTCAATTAGTTCATCTGCTGCTGTGATTGATAGAGATTGTTTGTGTATCAGTTCAAGGGTATTTATCCTGTGTAGTATATATTCTATGTGTTTCTCTTTAGCTTTTTTCCTCCTGGCTCCGTGTTTGATCAGCTCTCCTCTTATAACACTTTTATGAGCTTCCCAGACTATCAATGGGGAGGTCTCTAGTGTATCATTTAGTTGGAAATATTCAGTCATTGAGGATTGTATTTTTGTATGGATTTCAGTGTCTGTCAGGAGGGCTGCATTCAGTCTCCAGTTGAAATGTTTCTGATGTGGAGTGTTCTGTGCAATTGAGATTGAGATAGGGGCATGGTCTGAGAGTATTATTGAACCAATTTCGGCGCTCAAGACGTCCGAGAGGTCTCTTTGAGAGATAAATAAGTGGTCTATTCTAAAGTAGCTTTTATGGATGGCTGAGAAATAAGAAAAGTCTCTGGATGTAGGGTGTAGGGTCCTCCAAACGTCAATCAAGGTTAAAGATTTTAACAAGGATTTTAATTTTTTTAGAATGCTGTATGTAATATACGATTTCCCTGCAGAAGTGTCCTGAATAGGGTTCAAAGGGATATTGAAATCGCCTCCAAGGATGATACCTCCTTTTGCAAAACTTTTGAGTTTGTCTATTACATGAGTGCAGAAGTTGATGTGTGATTTGTTTGGGAAATAAACGTTTGCTATTGTGAGAGGTTTAATGTTCCAGGATCCTTTTAAAAAGATATATCTGCCGTTAATGTCTATGTGTTGGTGTTCTACTGAAAAGGTAGTATCCTTGCTGAGGAGGATTGTGACAAATTTGGTTTAAGCGATTGGGTTGGTTGCGTGGAATGCTTGGGTGAAGTATTTGTTTGTCATTTTAGGAATTTGGTTTTCCTTGAAATGGGTTTCTTGGAGTAGAACAATTTGTGGTTTCTGTTTTTGAAGTTCAGATAGAATTTTACTTCTTTTTTCAGGGATGTTTAGTCCATTCACGTTATGTGAAATTAAACTAGGAAATTTTCCCAGTCCGGAGTAGGCCATGGTATTGCGGGTGGTGAGGGGTGAGGGTTAGGGAAGAAGGGAAAGGGAGAGAAAAAAAAAAAATTAAAAAAATAAAAACCATTACAAAGAGAGGAAGGATGAAGTAGTACTCCTTGGACAGGCAGCTGCCTCGTCCCAGGGTATAGGTAAACTGAATATATACATAAAACGCTGATATATATGTCAATGTTATTCTGGTGGGGTAAAGTGATAGGCTGGCAAAGAAGATGTATCTTGTTAAGTAATACGTTATGTAACGTCTACAATCAAGAGGAAAAGTATCTGTTACTATTGGATGTGTAGCTCGTAATGGTAGCTCGTAATGACTTACAGCCAGGATTGTAGAGCAGACATAAGTCTAAAAGTCTAAAATATACGATCTTATTGCAGAAGACTGGGGCCTAACTAAGAGAAAGGAGTAAGGTCATGTGAGTGCTAACGTGCCAATGTGACTAAATTAACCTTGAAAAGCCCTGAGGGCCACTTATATAAACGAACACCAAGACAATATACAAAGATTACCAAACGTTAAGTTTCAAAATCTCTATTATACTGTAACTTCAGGTAAATTTCCTAATAAGGAGAAATTTGGTAAAATAGCGCGCTCCGTTGACCGCGTCCCCCAGCCCAACTATAAATTGATGCCCACAAATGTGGTCAATCGGTCCAGAGTATCTCATACCTCGTTGGTTGGATAAGAGAGACTTATAAGTCACAAAAGGGGCTGGGGTGACAGGCCAACCGCGCGCGCCATCCTCCATGAAACAAGAAACGTTAATACATTGTTGAGTAAGTATTGTCCCTCCCCATGCCAGTGCGCCACCATGGTAAAACCTGCAGAGCACGGACACGTGGAGAGGCACATTAAGTAATACCGGAGGTATTGAAACATGTAACAAAAAACAAACTCTCTTGGTGGACCAGCATTTAAAAGAAGGATGCCTATAGTTTAGACACTTAGCCAAGTTCAGCAATGTCTGTCCAAGTTAGAGTTCAAATTCAAAGAGGTCAAAAAATAGCAAAAATAGCAAAAATAACAAAATTAACAAAAATAGCAAGGCCCATTATATATAGTTGTATATGAGTTATAAGGAAAAAAAAGGATTATGAGAGTGTGATTGGATCACTGAAGGAAGCCTGGAATGGCTTGACTAGCCATAACTTGGTGTAACTATATATCCACAACCAGGGCCAAGATAAAGGTAGTGTTTGATTAGGCCACAATTGGGATTGTTCGGATCTATTTATTCCGATGTTATATAAAAAAAACAAAAAACAAAAAACAAAAAATGAGGCGTAATCCAAATGGGGGCAGCAATCCTCTCCTTAATTAAGTCTGAAGTAAAGTACCTTTTATCCAGAGCTTGTCGAGGGAACATCTTGAGGGTCCATCGGGGAATTGTGGGAGACCAAGAAATTGTTCTCACAACATTAGAGCCTTGTTTGCTTATTTCCGTGCGAGTATTCTGATTGTATGGGAGGTTTCTGTCTCCATCTGCTGGTGGAGGAGAGCAGTAACGAAACTGTGCTCACTCTATGACGCATAGGAACAAATGAAAAGATTAAAGTCAGCCTTAAACCATTACAAAGTTAGGCGTATCTGGAGAGCAATGTAAATCAGTATGAATCTCTTTTCCTAGGTGTTTTGTTCGGAGGAGTGTTAACTCCCAAGGTGTCCGACTGTTTTTGTTTTTTCCCTTTGTTAAGTGGTGATTTGCTCGGTGTTGCCCTAGCTGGCTGCGAGTTTATTGCGATCGTAGGAAGAAGGCGGAAGTCTTTATACCAGTCGGGAAGATCGATCGGATCAAGTTGGGGTTGGTCGCAGAAATGTGAAAGATCTTCAGGAGATCTCAGAAGGAACTGCCTGCCGTTGTAGGTGGCCTGAAGAGCGAACGGGAATTTCCATCTATAAGTTATTCCTTTAGCTCTCATCACCTCCAGAAGGGGCTTAACCGCACGTCTGTTGTTTAGTGTGATCGGTGAGAGGTCCTGGAATATCTGAATAGGAATATCATTAAACATTATTTGATCGTTTTGTCTCGCTTTCTGGATGATTTCCTCCTTTAAGGGAAAACTACTGATGCAACATATGATGTCTCTTGAGGGGGAATCCTCTGGCCCTTTGGGACGGAGAGCCCTGTGAGCCCTGTCAAAATTAATGGGGGATTCTGCAGGTCTCTCCAAAAGGCTATTGAATATGGTGCTCAGTGCATGTTTGATTTGTTCCGCTGGCACAGCTTCAGGGATCCCCCTTACTCTCAAATTGTTCCTTCTGCCTCTGTTATCTATATCTTCTAAATGTCTATTTATGGCTATTAAATGTTGGGCATGAGTGGCCGTTATGTGGTCCAGCCTTTTAATGGCTTTCTCTCTACTTCTGCCTGCCCGATCATTAGCCGCCATTTGCTCCGTCAGAGTATGTATTTCGGCTTTCAGATCCGAGAAAGCAGCAGAGAATGATCTCTTAAGGTCCGCTGCTATCTCGGACATGTCTGCGTAAGTTAGAGGTTGTGTGGAAGATGTGGAATCTCTTACCAACTCTTTCCGAAGCAGACAAGGAGGCAGTTTCGGATTCCCTGTCTTCCTCGTGGTCTGAGAGGTGTGCCATCTTAGGTCCCGGTGTGTCTCCTCGTCTTGCCTTGGGAGCCGAATAGCTCAGAGATATTTCTTGAGCCCGCAAAGGTAGCAGGATGAAGCTGGCGGGTATGTGCACCCGTTTTAGAGATTTTACCCATAGTTAGTTGGGATACAGATCGTATTCAGGCTGTGGAGTCAGGCTGTGTCCCGGAGCTCCCTCTCTAAGCTTCCATCTTCTCCGCGCGCCAAGCCACGCCCCCCCCTTTTTTTTTTGTTTTTCATAATTTTTATACTTCACTTTTACCTTAGGCTAGGTTCAAACTATTTCGGCTGCGGGAAAGCATGTAAAAGGTTCCAGCACCCATAGGAAACTTCAGCAAAAATGTGTAGCTGTTTAGCAGATGCACAGGGGTGCCAATATTTCTTAATGGTGGCGCAGAAACATACCAAAATGCATGATGCCAAAGCACTATGAGGTTTCTGTGCGCCTGTGGTTTTAAAAAAGCGTCAGGGACCCTTTCTTGCATTCTCACAGGTACAGCAGCCCACAAAAATGCAGCCGCAAGGGAAAAATTAGGGAACCTAATCTTAAATAAGTTCACCTTTGGTAACACGTTACACCTATATTTAGGGTGTAACATGTAACATACAGTTGTGCTCATAAGTTTACGTACCCTGGCAGAATTTGTGATTTCTGGGCCATTTTTCAGAGAATATGAATGATCACACAAAAACCTTTCTTTCACTCATGGTTAGTGTTTGGCTGAAGCCATTTATTATCAATCAACTGTGTTTACTCTTTTTAAACCATAATGACAACAGAAACTACCCAAATGACCCTGATTAAAAGTATACATACCCCAGTTCTTAATACCGTGTATTGCCCCCTTTAACATCAATGACAGCTTGAAGTCTTTTGTGGTATTTGTGGATGAGACTCTTTATCTTCCCAGATGGTAAAGCCGCCCAGTTCTCTAAGCAAAAAGCCTCCAGTTCCTGGAAATTCTTGGGCTGTCTTGCATGAACTGCATGTTTGAGATCTCCCCAGAGTGGCTCAATGATATTGAAGTCAGGAGACTGAGATGGCCACTTCAGAACCTTCACTTTATTCTGCTGTAGCCAATGATAGGTCGACTTGGCCTTGTGTCAAGTTGGAATGTCCAAGTATGTCCCATGTGCAGCTTCCTGGCTGATGAATGCAAATGTTCCTCCAGTATTTTTTGATAACATCCTGCATTCATCTTGCCATCATTTTTTCACCAAATTTCCTGTGCCTTTGTAGCTCACACATCCCCGAAACATCAGCGATTCACCTCTGTGTTTCACAGGCCTTGTTTACTCCTCTCCAAATGAAGCCTTTATGGTTGTGGCAAAAAAGCTCAATTTTTGTCTCATCACTCCAAATGACTTTGTGCCAGAAGGTTTGAGGCTTGTCTCTGAGCTGTTTGGCATATTGTAAGCAGGATACTTTGTGGCATTTGCGTAGTAATGGCTTTCTTCTGGCAACCCAACCATGCAACCTATCTTTCTTCAAGTGCCTCTTTATTGTGCATCTTGAAACAGCCACACCACATGTTTTCAGAGAGTCTTGTGTTTCACCTTAAGTTATTTGTGGGGTTTTCTTTGCATCCCGAACAATTTTCCTGGCAGTTGTGGCTGAAATATGGATATCTTTTTATATCCCTTTCCTGTTTTATACAGTTCAGCTACCTTTTCCCGTAGATCCTTTGACAATTCTTTTGCTTTCCCCATGATTCAGAATCCAGAAACGTCAGTGCAGCACTGAATGCATGATAGAAGGGTCTGTCAGGAGTCCAGAAACTCATTGATCTTTTATACACACACACACGAATTGCAATCAAACAGATCACAGGTGAGGATGGTTACCTTTAATAGCCATTCAAACCCCTTTGTGTCAACTTGTATGCATGTCATCAGGCCAAAATCACCAGGATATGTAAACTTTTGATCAGGGTCATTTGGGTAGTTTCTGTTGTCATTATGATTTAAAAAGAGTAAACACAGTTGATTGATAATAAATGGCTTCTGCCAAACACTAACCATGAGTGAAAGAAATGTTTTTGTGTTATCATTCCTATTCTCTGAACAATGGCCAGGACTTCATCAATTCTGCAAGGGTATGTAAACTTATGAGCACAACTGTATCACTTTTAAGCACCTCCCTTCGCCACCCTCACCCCTCCCCCCATATTTCTCTCCGAACCCACTGTAACTTTTTAAAAATTATGCGGCTGTGCGGGGCTCCTCCCACACAATCACACCATTCATTCACAGAGATCTGTGAATGAAAATACTACAAGTACCATCTTCCACTGCAACAAGCATACATTAGTTTTAATAAACTGCTGATCAGCACGCTTGTAGTTCATTCAATCTTCCACTAGTTCTGTTACAAAAAGCCTGAATTTGTGGCACAATGTTGGAGGAAAACAGGAGCCCGACATTGCACCTATGATCTGCTGATAGTAAGTGTTTTACTCTCCAGGTTCCGGTAAAAAAAATAGTTTTATATCTGTAAATTCACATGCATTTATAACTTTTTTTAAAAGGTGAACTTTAAGCCTTTAAACACAATGAAACAGCTGGGCTGCTATGGATGTATTTTATTTTTGGTTCTCTGTAGCAGTATTGCAGGGCCAGGAGCTGATCAATGCTGACAGTTATAGCATTATAAGTCAGAAACTGCCACAGCCACCAAGACGAGGCATCCTTTTAAAACACTTAGGACTCAAGAGTAGAGTTGAGCGAACCCGGACTGTAAAGTTCGGGTCCGTACCGAACTTTGGGGTGTCCGGGACCCGGACCCGGACTTTTCAAAAAAAGTCTGGGTTCGGGTCCGGGGTTCTGGTAATTTTAATGAAAAATCTTAAAAATGCTGTAAAAAAGCCCAGGAAGGTCCTAGAGGTCTGCAAAAGGAAGGAAAATTGGGGTAAGGGTGGGACAAGTGCCCTACAAAGAAATGGGGACAGGGAAATAACTTTAAATATTTTAAAAAAAATAAAAACATAAAAAATGCAAAAATGGAGATCGTCTTCAAAATGGGTCTGAAAAGTATTAATTAACATTAGAGGCCATAGAACTGTTCTAAATTCATCTTCAAACTGTGTCAAAAAAGTATAAATAAGCCGGGAGTACCCATATCACTGTTCTGCAAAATGTGTGTGTCACTTTAAATGAAACCGGGAATCAGTGCAC
>BLSH010263859.1:51901-72749 GCA_018402905.1 Glandirana rugosa
TACTAAAATCTTGTCCCTATACCGAAGAGGGCCAATAACAAATTCAAAGTGTGTGTCAAAAGTCTACTAACATCTTGTCACTATACCCAAGAGGGTCTATTAAATATGAAAAAAGTGTGTCAAACTTCTACTAAAATCTTGTCACTATACCGAAGAGGGCGATTATTTATGAAAAGTGTGTGTCAAACTTCTACCAGGTGTAGGTGGAGGTAAAAACTAAAAAAAATACACTAAAAACAAATTGGTGAAGTCGGGGCCTTCCTAACCGACGAAATCCTGGCCTCCAACGTCGCACGACCGCGCAATTGTCAGTTAAAGCGACGCAGTGCCGAATCGCAAAAAGGGCTCCGGTCCTAAAGCAGCCAATCCTTCCGGGGCTGAAGTGGTTAAACAAAAATCACATAAAAAAAATCAAAAATGGAGGTGGATGTGGACCATCTTCAAACTGTGTGTGAAAAGTATTTATTAGCGGGAGAAGCCATATCACTGTTCTAAAATCATCTTCAAACTGTGTGAAAAAAGTATAAATTATCTGGGAGAACCCATATCACTGTTCTACAATCATCTGAAAACTGTGTGTGAAACTTAAACAATAACCGGGAGAAGCCATATCCCTGTTCTAAAATCATCTGAAAACTGTGTGTGAAACTTAAACAATAGCCGGGAGAAGCCATATCCCTGTTCTAAAATCATCTGCAAACTGTGTGTGAAACTTAAACAATAGCCGGGGGGGGGTTCGGCCCGTACTGGACCTGAAGGCCCTGAACCGGTATGTCAGGGCGCGGAAATTCCGGATGGAATCTATCTGCTTGGTCGTGGCCGCCCTTCATCAGGGAGAATTTCTGGCGTCCCTGGACTCAGTGATGCGTACCTCCATGTACCCATTCATCCACGACATCAGCGCTTCCTGTGCTTCGCGGTGGGAGACCTCCATTTTCAATTTGTGGCATTCCCCTTCGGCCTGGCCTCGGCACCTTGAGTTTTCACAAAACTGCTAGCACCAGTGTTGGCGTTGCTGAGACAGAGAGGCATTGCGGTAGTAGCCTACCTAGACGACCTGCGAGCAGAGTCCGCCTCGGCTCTGGAGGAGAATGTGGGTATCACAATGATGGCTGGTTACTGAACCTGCAGAAGTCATCGGTCTCTCCATCCCATCGCCTGGAGTATCTGGGTCTAATTCTGGACACAGAGCAGGCGAAGGTATTCCTCCCTCCGGCCAAGTTGCTGTCTCTGCAGTCGGCAGTGCACACCCTCTTGTCGCACCGTCAGTCTTCATTACGGTTCTGTATGCGGGTGCTGGGGCTCATGGTCTCGTCGTTCGAGGCGATACCATTTGCCCAGAGTCACACTCGTCTCCTTCAGCGAGCAATTCTGGCTCGGTGGGACAGGTCCCCTCGGTCATTGGACCTCCTGATCCATCTGAGCTCCCAGACAAGGGCGTCTCTGACCTGGTGGCTTCAGGACTCGGCCCTGATTCAGGGGAAGTCGTTCCTGCCCCTCCAGTGGGTGATTATTACCACGGATGCCAGTCTTTCGGGCTGGGGAGGGATCCTGGGGCTGCTGTCTGCCCAGGGCTGTTGGTCGGCTCAGGAAGCTCGCCTCCCCATCAACGTTCTGGAGCTGAGAGCAATCAGATTGTGCGTCTTTGACTGGACAGTGAGATTGCAGGGTCGTCCGACTCTAATTCAATCGGACAATGCCACAGCAGTGGCGTATGTGAACCTTCAGGGCAGCATGAAGAGTCCAGCAGCTGCGGCGGAGGCAGCTCTGATACTACGTTGGGCAGAACGTCATGTTCCGGCAATCTCAGCCATTTACATTCCGGGTGTGGAGAACTGGCAGGCAGACTATCTCAGTCGCCAGACGCTGGACCAGGGAGAGTGGCCTCTCCACCCAGAGGTGTTCAATCAAATTTGCCGCAGATGGGGGACGCCGGACGTGGATCTCATGGCGTCTCGGTTCAATCACAAGGTGGAGACCTTTGTGTCCAGAACGAAGGATCCGTTGGCAGTGGCCACAGACGCTCTGGTGGCCCCCTGGGGCCGTTATCATCTTCTGTATGCTTTCCCTCTGATACGACTGCTTCCGCAATTGATACGCAGGATAGTGGCGGAGCGGATACCAATAATCCTGGTGGCTCCAGATTGGCCTCGGTGCACTTGGTACGCCGACGTGGTGCGAATGGTGGCAGATGCCCCTTGGCGGCTCCCACTGAGAGACTATCTTCTGTCTCAGGGACCTATCTTGCACCCTGCTTTATCCTCGCTGGCTTTGACGGCTTGGCTATTAAGCCAAGGCAGGTGGCCTTTTTAGTTGCCATCACTTCCGCCAGACGGGTGTCTGAATTAGCAGCACTATCGTGCAAGTCTCCCTACTTAGTCATACATAAGGATAAGGCGGTCTTGCGACCTTCTCCTTCCTTCCTTCCGAAGGTGGTTTCATCCTTTCACATTAATGAAGATATTGTTCTTCCTTCATTGTGCCCTCGTCCATCGCGCCCAAAGGAGTTTGAGTTGCATGCTTTGGACGTAGTGAGGGCCTTACGAGTGTACTTGGCTGCTACAGCTTCTTTTCGAAAAGCTGGTGTGCAAGGCGGCCCCTTGGGCCTCGGCTCACACTTTCACTAAGTTCTATTAAGTTGATGTGTTTGCATCTTCGGATGCTGCTTTTGGCCGCAACGTTTTACAGGAGGCAGTGTAGGCGCGTCTGGCGCCTCCTTAGAGGTTCAGTTGGGTACTGTTGTTAGCGTTTACCCACCCCTCTTTTGACACAGCTTGGGGACGTCCCCACATGTCATGATAGCTGCGTCTGTCAGTAAACGATAGGAGAAAAAGGGATTTTATTAAAACTTACTGTAAAATCCTTTTCTCCGAGTTCACTGACAGACGCAGTCCCCACCCCTCTGTGCTCTGTTCTTGTACGGCCTGTGTACGAACTGAAGAGCTATGCTATGAGGGGGTTTATGTAGGAAGAGAGGACGGCCCCCATGGGAGGGGCCAGCTGTTTCTTTTCCCTGCCTAGTTAACTCCTAGTGGGACAAGCATAAACCCACACGTCATGATAGCTGCGTCTGTCAGTGAACTCGGAGAAAAGGATTTTACGGTAAGTTTTAATAAAATCCCTTTTTTGCACCGCTTTTACTTTTAGGTGAATAGGTAGAGGTACAATGTACCCCATACTCATTCACATGGGGGGCTTTTTAATGTGAGCTTCCAGATTCTGATAAGCCCCCCACCCGCAGACCCCGACAACCACAGCCCAGGGTTGTCGGGCAGAGGCTCTTTTCCCCATCAACATGGGGACATGGTGCTTTGGGGTGGGGGGCGCAGAGCCCCCCTGCCCCAAAGCACCTACCCCCAAGTGGTCTGGGCTTCCCTTCCAGGCTGCATGCTCGAATAAGGGTCTGGTATGGATTTTGGGGGAACCCTCATGCCATTTTTTTTTTAATTTTGCGTGGGGGGGGTTTCCCCTCCAAATCCATACTAGACCCGAAGGGCCTGGTATCGACTTTGGGGGGTTCCCATGCATTTTTTTTATTTTATTTTTTTTTTGGCCGGCAATTTTTTTTTTTTACATTCAGCTATCCACGGTTAGCTTCCACGTTAGCATGCTAATGCTAGCAATATTAATGTCTCAAATGCAAAACATTATTGTATTGAATGAAAAGAATCCAACATTCGTAATTGTAGTTTCTATATTAAATGATGTGTAGTGTAGTGATTTGTTGGCTACCTTCAAAGGTTGAAAGCACGGGTTCAAATCTCACAGATGTCGTTACTTTCTGAAAGCTTGCATTGTACTCAGCATTAAATGCTGAAAAAATGCATGTGCACCGATGCACTTCCTTTTGATTGCTTCCATATTATGAACTCTTTAAATGCATGCAATGGTATTTACATATTCAATAATATTATGGTATGGTGGGGGTCTGGATTTTAAGGGGAACCCCAAGGCAAAATGTCATTTAAAAAGCGGCATGCGTCCCCCCCCCCCAGTCTATACCAGGCCCTTTGGGTCTGGTATGGATTTTAATGGGAACCCCACACCAAACTTTTTTGGCGTGGGGTCCCCCCAAGATCCATACTAGGCCCTTGTTCCTAGGAACCCTGTGCCAACATTTAAAAATCCATTAAAAATCAAAGAGTGACCGCGCTACCAGCTAAACAATGTATAACATCAAAATGTGACACAGCAGCAAATATAGCTAATTCCTTAATATAGTCCATATAAAAATTCCAGTGAAATGGTGAAAGTATAAAAAGGAAGTTTATGGTGGTCCAAAAAAATGTGCAGCAATATGATCTTAGATAGCATCCACCTTGTACCAACACCAACGTGTAGAAACAACCTCCACCTGATAGGATATGCTCTTACCAGAGCCCCTAGACCACCTATTACGGGGTCAGGAAACGCTTGTGTGGATTCAGCCTCCACTGGGCACCAAGGGTCAGTTCTCAGCAGTGGTTGATTCCGATCCCACCGATCGATTGCAGATGATCAATGAAAATGAAAAGGACCACACTAGTGTGACTGCGTTTTAAAATTCAATGGTTTCATAAAAATATTGCACTTACAAATTCCAAGTAGATAAGAAGCAGGAGTAAACAGACATCCAAGTATGTGGCAAATGGTGACCTGGAGACAGCACTTCCCCCCGGACCGGGATGTCGGAATTGTGACAAAAACTGGTCGGGCTGAAGTGCTGTCTCCAGGTCACTGTACTGTGTACTAGAAGCGATTTAGGTCCCTGCGAAAGGTGCCTGGGGACTTATATATGGACGTGGTGAGCTGTTTATGTACCACATTCCAGCAGTGGACTAGAGGCTTGAAAGCCTATTCTTTTGAGTCCATGGAAGATCTCATGATTGAAGATCAACTTTTTCACATCTGTCCTACAGACCTCAGATAGTTTGTGTTGGAGCAGAAGCCAGCGCCTGCCAAAGCATCAGAACTGGCAGATACCTATATCAACACTCGGGTATCTGACCATGGCAAGGCTCCTCTGAATGGCTGGAAAGGAGGGAAATCACACATGACACCATCTTCACCTGTGAATCAAGTTCCCCAGCAACCAGAGCCTACAGTCTCTGGTGTCACCCCAATTGCAACTGACACCCACAGATGCAACACCCGTGGAGAGCCGGTGATCTTAGGTCGCAATGCCCTGAGCAGAAAAACTCTTCTTCCGTGCTGTTCATCCACAAGAAAGCTTGGGTAACAACCGCCAACTTTCAGCAGGTGACCGTGGCGTGGGCAACCGGATTGTAACTGGTTTCCGGGACACAGGAGCTGAAGTCACTTTGGTCAGACCAGTGGTGATAGAAAGAAGGGACATTATCCATGGGAAGTTTTTTACCCTCACCAGAGTCGGGAGGACCCGCTCACGAGTAATCTGTGCCTATGTTTTTATTGATTGTGGTGCTGGGAGTGGAATGAGAGAGGTGGGAGGCGAAATCCCTATAGCCGTTCTGTTGGGTGCCAATTTAGGTAACCTTGTTTCTTACTATACCTCTGCTAAGAGCACCCAGGATGCTCCCACAAAACTCTCTGGAGCTACCAAAGTACTGTTTACAGATGTTGGGGTAATATCTGTGGATGGACAGAGGGAGGGGGAGGGTGGAGTTGAGGTACAGGGATCTCCTGTAAGGAAGGAGAGGAGGCCTCCTTGCATGTGCCGATATCAAACGCATGTGTAGTTGATGTTAAGAATGTGACTACTGAATGTAATGATGTTTTGTCTTTGTTGGAGGTGACCCACATTGCTGGAAGGGTGCAGACGAAACAGTCTCTGGCTGCAGAGCCAAGGAGTGGCCCAGATGGTCAATTTCCTTGCTCTGACCCAGAGAATTCTGCCTCGAGTACCTCCCAGCCATTGTTTTTGTGTGCCACTGAATGGCTGGCTGACACTTGTGGCTCTATGTCTAAGCCAGCACTGCTGACACAAAAGCCTTGCAGCCTTCAGCAGGCCAGCTGTTAGCTTCCCTACTGAGCAAAGTAAACAAAACCTTGACGGGGACAGTGAGTCGATAAGTTTGACAGGTCTACAGGCAGGAGGCATGGAGACAGAAAGGGTTAAACAGCTGCTCATTGTGTCCAGTCAACCTAAGAGGCATGGATTGAAGGTGCCACCTGATATGGTCTGTGAAGATCCATGTGAAATCAGAAAGGCCAGGGCTGGAGTTAAACACAAAGGTTTGTGACTTGGCTTGATTCACACAACATTCCAGCACAGCACATGTCATGGCCAGAGGCGGTATACCTGAATTGGAAGAGATAGGTGCCCTGTTAGGTGGAGTAGCTGACACACAGGGAGTGGGCTTAGGCTGTCAGCTCCAATTGCCCTTCTCCCTCCAGGTACCTACGATGCTGGCAGTGCTTACAGCATGCCATGTCAAGATCATGGGAAACCCTGGGAGAGCACACCATGGCATCCACGAGGTGGGCAGCAGGGTGTTTCCTCCCCTCACCCCTGCAGCTCACCTTGTCTCACAGGAAGTGCACACAGGCTGGGCAAAGGAGACTGAGGGAATGCTGCAGTTAGGGGTCATTCAAGGAGCTTGGACAGTCTGGGCATCCCCAGTCGTCCTGGTCCAAAAAAGGAATCAGAGACCAGGCTTCCTGGAGTCCTTAAAATGCTCAATGCCAGCCCTGCGGGTGTGGTCTTCCCCATGCCCAGGAACCATGAGGTGTCAGAGCAGCTGACAGGTGCCCGCTGTCTCACCATCATTGACCTGAGCAGGGGGCGTGGACCAACCCCTCTAATACAGAAGGCTCAGGACGAGTCAGCCTTCAACACCCCATGTGCCTTGCCTGCATTTACCGCAATGCTACTTGGGGTTGAGAATGCACCAGTCACCTCTCCGGAGGTCATGGGTGATCTAAGGGGCGGGGTGGAACCTTGGGGAGTGACTGGCTTGAGGGGCCTTGAAGGGATTGGCCCTGTCTGGGTGTAGCACCTGGTGCCCTTGTCCGCAGTCCCAAACAATCTGGCAGAGCCTAATTTGACAGTTCCACATAGTAGCTGTCGGATAAGCATGTCAGTGTTTGGGAATGGGAACAGCAGAGAGGAGTAGGCACCCAGAGGTCTGGAACTGGGAAGGTTGAGGCTAGCATAGCCTGGCCTACCCCTCTAGCCAAAATGCTGGTTGTGCCATTCCTGGGTACAGCTGGCTGCAATAGGATGTGGGAGTGCCACTATAGGGGCCCAGCTGAAACTGTGACTGACCGATCACCCCAAACCAACAGAAAGTGCATCCTTGATGCCAACATGTAAGAAGGACCGTGCTATCCTGACAAAGGTACTGGCCGGTACACATGGAACATGGGCCCCAGAATTGAACTGTCCTGTAATGGCCCACACTGGTGCCACTACCTTTGGGTCAGGTGCAGCCCTGGGCCAGAGGGATGAGGCAGAAGAGGAATATATCCTCCTCTGCCTAGGCAGGAAGGCACCTTCTCAGTTAACATATGCCCCTCCTGAACAAAAGTGACTTGTAATCTGTCACGTTATGCAGGTGGTTACAGCCGCAGAGTACTCGCCCAAGACAAACTACCTTGTTGGCCAAATAGTGTTGCTAGGGAGAACAGCCCACTCCTTAAAGGGAACCTGGTTCTCCAGCAATGCAAATGGGCCAGTCCGCACAAAGAGGAACGCCTTAGCCAGGCACACTTGCGGTGCAACATGCCAAGTCAGCAGCAGTTGGTCACATCAGAAGGGAAATTGCAGTTGCCTCCCATGAAACCACCTGAGGGGGGACGTGTAACGGTCCTGCATACTGAGCTGAGGCCTAGCTGTGTGCGTAGAAGCCATTTTGTCATGTCTCAAGCTCACCACAGCCATGTTGCTATGTGAAGGGCACACCAACGTGACCTTGCCCCCACCCTTTTCCTTTCAGTTATCCAATACACAAACTGGTGACTGAGACCAGACACCCCTTATCAGTTTCCCAATATACATCTTTGAGTCCTTAAAACTGTCTGCCTAGTGCTTCAGTGACTAGAAAGTTAACAGACACTTGTCGTAAAAAGCTCAATCCACATAAGATGCAGACAGTTTAGCAGTTAAATCCTGAAACATCAGCATGGGTTATAACTTCCAAAATAATAATAGCACAGTCATAATATGGACATATTTAGTTTCCTCTGATAATTTGTAATGTTTCAAGTCTAGACACCCCTATGTCAGATCATATGGGGAACCACCGGTAATGCTTCTTCCTCCTAGATAAATTAGAATTGGAAACCTGTCATTTTTCTATTTGTTGATGCAAATTTCCACTGGACCATAATATTGATGTTAGCAGTCTGTAAACAGTAGAGATGCAGAGATATGAATATTTATCACAAACTGTACCTGGGACATGATCATGAAATGGTGGCCTCCCAGCGACCAACCCTCCCAAGCTTAATTGGTCAAGAGGCTATCTGTCAACACCTCTTTGATCCCAAAGAAAAGAGATGCCAAGAACAGTTTGACAGTTCTCTTTTTACCATCGAACCACGAACATCTGACAAGTTTGAGAACCATCATCGGGCAAAGCTCTGTTCAACCCAAGGACATTGATTGCAAGTATCTTTCCTCCTTAAATTCTACCTTATCTCTTTGTTGCTGTAATATGTCTTTATTGCTTTGAAATACCTTTTTTCTGTAAATATTTTATTTGCATCAATTTTGAACTTTTCATTTTTAAAACCTTATTTTGAAAAGTGTTAACCTTGTCCCTAAAGCTCTTAATTCAAGCTATAAACGGACCTGGCTCTTCAAGAGTGTTACTGTTTGGAATAAATCATCTGAATATACCTGTCTGTGGTGACAGTGTGTGTTACAGGCGATTATTCTAAAATCATAATTGGTAATGTTAAATTGGTGGGAGTCCTGACGCTCAGGATCAAAGGTCAGTGGTAGCAGTGAAAGGGTTAATTGCTTAAATTAGCCTGGTAGCAATCGCTCACAGGCTGCTGGCACCTAGATTGTGGTCCCGCAAGCTGGAAAATAATTTTGTTGGATGCAGCTGATAGTGGCATTGTTACGTTAGTGGCAGTGCAGTGTGAGATTGACCGGTCCTCTGTCGAGAGTTAGTGAGGAGGGCAGGGATCTGATACCTGCGTTCGTCACACGCACCCACCAGTATCTTTCAATCTGTCTCTTCGTCTATGTTTAAATTGATTGCACATGATCACCAGGAAGATAGAATACTATTTACTGTGTTAGCCCTTGGCTATGTGCATCAAATCTACAACTACAGGCCAAAATTCTAAGACCATTTGCATACACATAAACTAAGCACCAGTTTTCTAAGAAGATGTACCTGTGCAGTGTAAACCCTACAATTTTATTTGTCCAAGTCCCTGGGCATGATTAGTGCTAACAAACATTAACAACAGTCCCTAGCTGCAATGAGCTTCCAATCTAAGACCCCATACACACTATTAGATTTTCTGCAGATTTTTTCCTTCAGATTTACAAAATCATGTAGTGTAAGGGCCTGCCTGATTGCATACAAATTGAAACTCTTAAGGTTTGACCTCATATTATATGTTTTGGTAAATCTGAAGACAAAAATCTGCAGAAAATCTAATAGTGTATATGGGGTCTAAAGTCTATTTCAGCAGGAGACATATAAAATGCCAGCATGTCTTTGGATTGTGGTAAGAAACCCACACAGGGGGGACATATAAACTTCAACACAAGCATTAGCATGTCGGGGATCTGGACCAGCAACTACAGGGGTGCTACGCCGAATTGCTAGGTATTGCATCTCTGTGGTGTGACCAGCCCTAAGTCCATAGCTATTCTCAGTGTTACAAGCAATAAACAATATTATGTATATTGTCCTAAGTATTGGGACACCTGCCTTTACACACACATGAACTATAATGGCAGCCCAGGGTTCAATATAGAGTTGGTCCACCCTTTGCAGCTATAACAGCTTCAAATCTTCTGGGAAGGCTGTCCACAAGGTGTCTATGGGAAGGTTTCACCATCCTTCCAGAAGCGCATTCGTGGGGTCAGGCACTGATGCTGGACGAGAAAGGCCTGGCTTGCAGTCTCCACTCTAATTCATCCCCAAAGTGTTCTGTTGTGTTGAGGCCAGTCAAGTTCCACCACCATCGCAAATCTTGCCAGATACACTATCTAGCCAAAAGTATTGAGACATCTGCCTTTACACACACAACCTTTAATGGCATCCCAGTCTTAGGCCATAGGGTTAAAATTTGCTTTGGCCCACCCTTTGCAGCTATAACAGGTTCAACTCTTTGGAGAAGGCTGCCCACAAGTTTAGGAGTGTGTCTATGGGAATGTTTGCCATTCTTCCAGAAGTGCATTTGTGAGGTCAGGCACTGATGTTGGATGAGAAGGCCTGGCTCGCAGTCTCTGCTGTAATTGAGCCAAAAGGTGTTCTATCTGGTTGAGGTCAGGACTCTGTGCAGGCCAGTCAAGTTCCTCCACCCCAAATTCACTCATCCCTGTCTTTGATGGGCCTTGCTTTGTGTACTGGTCCAAATCAATTGGTGGAGGGGGGGTTATGATGTGGGGTTGTTTTTTAGGGGTTGAGCTTGGCCTCTTAGTTGCAGTGACGGGAACTCTTAAGGAGTCAGCATACCAAGACATTTTGGACAATTTCATGCTCCCAACTTTGTGGGAACAGTTTGGGGATGTCCCCTCCCTGTTCCAACATGACTGTGCACCAGTCCATAAAGACATGGATGAGGGAGGTTGGGGTGGAGGAACTTGACTGACCTGCACAGAGTCCTAACCTCCAACAGATAGAACACTTTTTGCCTGAATTAGAGCAGAGACTGCGAGCCATTCCTTCTCATCCAACATCAGTGCCTGACCTCACAAATGCACTTCTGGAAGAATGGCCAAACATTCCCATAGACACACTCCTAAACCTTGTGGACAGCCTTCCCAGAAGCGTTGAAGCTGTTATAGCTGCAAAGGGTGGGCCAACTCAATATTTAACCCTACGGACTAAGACTGGGATGCCATTAAAGTCACATGTGTGTAAAGGCAGGTGCCCCAATACTTTTGGCTAGATAGTGTATCTGGCAGGATTTCTAATGGTGGTGGAACCCTCCTACACATAAATACTGCATTTAGACATAATTTAGGTAAGGCCCTGAGTGGTTTCTCAATATAGGGAGAACGCCCAACATCTCTACATGAAGTGGCATGTCTGGAACCCCAGAACTGTACATTGCTAGCCAGTTTTTCTACCTTATAAGCCACAGAGCTGGTGCATGTGGAACCCTCCTACACATATATACTGCATCTCTTTGGACATATAGGTGGTCGAATTTCATTAGTCAGGAATTGTTTGGAATATTTGGTGGTTCTTGGTGGGTAAGTGTAAAATAGTGATTTTCCCTTTAATTTTTGGGAATTACATTTTTATTTCTGATGTTGGTACAAACATCACATTTTTGGGTTCAAATTATGATAATTTGGAAATAATAAAAAAATATAAAATTGTGACTCTGTTTACATTTTCAGAAGCAATTGTACTAATGATAGTCAAAAAATGTGTAGCACTAAAGATACGTGACTAATATTCAAACTAGACAATATAAATCCAAAATGTCCTCAGTCATGAGTCCATGTAGGTATGTGATTAAATACAGAAAATGAAAAACTTGAAGAATATCTTCCACCACTTGTGTCAGTAAATATATAGTTAGTCTTCAGTTCCACCTGAAGCACCCACGTGCACCTTCCACCATCACCATATTAGGATAGGGTACTCTTACCAGAATACATAATAAGGCACGCTCAAAATTAATTAGTGGCACAGGGACAGACCACGTCCTGGAAAGTCCGGATGGACATCAATCTCCCCACAGATGGTACTTCCACAGATGAATGTATGTCCAATGTCTTATAGGGCACCAATAAATGGGACACCAACTCCAGGATATAGCCTCCAGAAGCAGTCACAATGTACCTCCTCTGCTGCTTCTTCCAGTAATGTCTTCTATTTCCTGTCGCATTGATTGGGAAGTTGTGGTGGTAGCTGCTTTAACATTTATTTTCATATTAGAAAATTTAGTGCAATACATTTTTTTCTCTCAGAAGCAATTGTATTGTTTGTGGTTTTTAACCACTTCAGCCCTGGAAGGATTTCACACTTTAGGACCAGAGCACTTTTTGCGATTCGGCACTGCGTCGCTTTAACTGACAATTGAACACAAACAAAATTTGCATCCTTTTATTTCCCCACAAATAGAGATTTCTTTTGGTGGTATTTGATCCTCTCTGCGTCACTAATGATCGCCGCTATAAATAAAAAAAGAGCGACAATTTTGCAAAAAAAAAAAATGTTTTTCTTATTTTTTGCTAAAATACAAATCCATAAAAAATTATAAAAAACATTTTTTTTCATTGGTTTCGGATGATTTATATTCTTCCTCATATTTTTGGTTAAAAAAATCACAATCTGCGTTTATTGATTGGTTTGTGCAAAAGGTGCCGCATTTATGGATGATGAGAATTAATTTCTGGGGTTATTATTTTATTTTTTTATTTTTTTACTAGTAGTGGCGGTGATCTGCCTATTTTTAGTGGTACTGCGATATTGCGGCGGACATGTCAGACCATTTTGACACTTTTTTGGAACCTTTGGCATTTATACAGCGATTAGTGCTATAAAAATGCACTGATTACTGCGTAAATGCCATTGGCAGTGAAGGGGTTAACCTGCAGGGGGCGTTCTCAGAGTTAAATGTGTTCCCTAGGTGTGTTCTAACTGTATGGGGGCTGGGCTGGCAGGGGGAGGGGAGTGATCACGGCTTCCATATACAGAAAGCCTGTGATCACAGCCCTTCCCCCTCTGTCAGAACAGAGATCCGTGTTTACATACACGGACCTCGGTTCTTTCACTGCGGGGGGGGGGCCATCGCGAGTAGATCGAGTCCGCCCTACCCACTCCCTGGCTCACCCAGACCACAGTGAGCGTGCGAGCGTGCTCACAGTGCGCGATCTCGCAGCCGTCGTCATATGATGGCGGTTTGCGATAAAGAGCATCTTGCCGCTGTCAAACTACGGTTGGCGGCCGGCAAGTGGTTAAAGACACCTGTGTGAGTTTGTGGAATTTTTTTTGTGAGATGGTCTGCAACAAGTGAAAATGACAGAGAAAAAATATTTAACAAAACATGAAAACATTGCACATTCTTGCATTCTTCAAAACAAAATAGATTATGAAGAAACAACTTTGTTTATTTGAGAGAAAGATACATTTCATCTCAACATGAAAAGCATTTCTTTGGGGATGTTACAATTGTACAATTTGAATGGCAGAAACTTGAATTGGGCTACATAGCTCCAATGTTCACACCCAAAAACTCTCTTTATAGCAGCTCTTGTTTTTGTATTTACTATAGCGCCCTGTAATTACTCCATGGGAGTAAACTTTACAGCAGTTTTAGGTCTGTTGTACTCAGCTGTGCTGTGCACCTAATTGAAAAAAGATGGGCAAATGTGTCTCTTCTCAGACTTTTAAAGATATTTCAGTGTAGAAATCACTTTTTCACACAGTTTAAAAGCAGATTATCTTTAAACAATATACCACATATTTTAGTACAATTAGGCTATTATATCATGCTCTAAACATTGTTTCCATGTGCACTTCTCCAGGTCCTGTCTGGAGCAAGGATTTGGGAGCTATCTGTTGCTTGGGCGCTATAGTAAATTGCTCTCAGGAGCAAATTTGTTCCGCTGAGTGCTATAGTAAAGAAACCCCAGTGTGTCAGCATGTTTCCATCATCAGCACTAAGTATATCAGCATCCCAAAAACATATTTGGTCAATATGATGATATATGTGTGACATACTGTAACTGGTCAGCATGACTGCTTGTAAGCAGCATGATCGGTCAGCATGACTCAAAAGCTCCAATCGAGCCATCAGCATCATCTTGACAGTAACCCATCAATGCATCAGTGTTTGCTTGAACGAACCATTTGGTGTTTTGAAATCCACATAAATGTTGATGCATAAGTATTCATACAACCTAATGTCTTAAAAATTGGTGGTGGTTAGCATGGGTCTGACATGATAGAATGTATAGTATCTGTCTAGCACGGTTGGTCAGCATGATAAAAAAAAAACATAATAAAGTTGTCTGTGTCCATCCAACAACATCAGTTAATTTGTCCCTCTGATTAAATAACTAGTCCGATTCAACCAGTCAGACACTACGTGACACAACCTTATGAATGGGTCTGTCTGACAAAAAGTCAGTACCTCAGCATCTGACTAACATGAGCTGTCAGTGTGTTAGTGTCTAACTGACATAATTGCGCAGTTTTTAAACATCCCACATTCATCATAACAGGCAGTGCAAGAGGGCCCAGGTGGTTGAAGCCATTAACGTGCCATCATCGGTATACCATTATTTGCATTAAGTACCTGCTTACTATGTCAATTTCCAACAAACATATTGGACAAGATCTCAGTCCCTATCCAACATAATCAGTCAGAACAACAGAGCTTTCAAGCATGAATGGTTAGTTTGACAATATTCTCTGAACAGCATTAATCAACCCAGCAAATGTATGTTCAATCAAGTATTCTGTATGTTCTGAATCCACCCAGCAACTTCAATCAACCTAGAAATGCCTAATGTAGCTTCAGTCAACACACTGTTATTGAATAACCAACAATTTTCAATCAGTTAGGGTCCACTTGATATAGCTGGTTGGTGCTGTCCAACATAACCAATTAAATGTCTTCCCAAGATACCATCAGTATCTGCTCGACAGCTCCAGTTAGCTCAACTTCATCCATTCAAAATCTTTAATCATTATCCACTTGTGAACTTCAAACTATCCAGTAGCTTCTGTTAGCTAGATTGTATGCGCCCAAACACATCACTAATTCTCTCCACAACTCCAACAGCATCAGGATGGAACATTTAAAACATATAGCTGGTGCAAATACAGTATCTCACAAAAGTGAGTAACCCCTCACATTTTTGTAAATATTTTATTATATCTTTTCATGTAATAATACTGAAGAAATTACACTTTGTTAAAATGTAAAGTAGTGAGTGTACAGCTTGTATAACAGTGTTAATGTGCTGTCCCCTAAAAATAACTCAACTCACAGCCATTAATGTCTAAACCGCTGGCAACAAAAGTGAGTACACCCCTAAGTGAAAATTGGGCCCAATTAGCCATTTTCCCTCCCCGATGTCATGTGACTTGTTAGTGTTATAAGGTCTCAGGTGTGAATGGGGAGCAGGTGTGTTAAATTTGGTGTTATCACTCTGACTCTCTCCTACTGGTCACTGGACGTTCAACATGGCACCTCATGGCAAAGAACTCTCTGAGGATCCAAAAAAAGTATTGTTGCTCTAAATAAAGATGGCCTAGGCTATAAGAAGATTTCCAAGAACATGAAACTGAGCTGCAGCACAGTGGCCAATACCATACAGCAGTTTAACAGGACAGGTTCCTCTCAGAACAGGCCTTGCCATGGTTGACCAAAGAAGTTGAGTGCACGTGCTCAGCATCATATCCAGAGGCTGTCTTTGGGAAATAGACATATGAGTGCTGGCAGCATTGCTGTAGAGGTTGAAGGGGTGGGGGGTGAGCCTGTCAGTGCTCAGACCATGCGTCACACACTGCATCAATTTGGTCTGCATGGCTGTCGTCCTAGAAGGAAGCCTCTTCCAATCATGTCCTGTGGTCTGATGAGACCAAGATAAACTTATTTGGTTCAGATGTGTGATGCGTGTGTGGCAGCAACCAGGTGAGGAGTACAAAGACAAGTGTGTCTTGCCTACAGTCAAGCATGGTGGTGGGATTGTCATGGTCTTGGGCTGCATGAATGCTGCTCGCCCTGGGGAGCTACAGTTCATTGAGGAAACTATGTTTCCCAACATGTACTGTGACATACTGAAGCAGAGCATGATCCCCTCCCTTCGGAAACTGGGCCGCAGGGCAGTATTCCAACATGATAACGACTCCGAACACACCTCCAAGACAACCACTGCCTTGCTAAAGAAGCTGAGGGTAAAGGTGATGGACTGGCCAACCATGTCTCCAGAGCTAAACCCTATTAAGCATCTGTGGGGATTCCTCAAATGGAAGGTGGAGGAGCGCAAGGTCTCTAACATCCACCAGCTCCGCAATGTCATCATGGAGGAGTGGAAGAGGACTCCAGTGGCAACCTGTGAAGCTTTGGTGAACTCCATGCCCAAGAGGGTTAAGGCAGTGCTGGAAAATAATGGTGGCCACACAAAATATTGACACTTTGGGCCCAATTTGGACATTTTCACTTAGAGGTGTACTCACTTTTATTTCCAATGGTTTAGACATTAATGGCTGTGTGTTGAGTTATTATGGGGGGACAGCAAATTTACACTGTTATACAAACTGTACACTCACTAGTTTACATTGTAGCAAAGTGTCATTTTTCAGTGTTGTCACATGAAAAGATATAATAAAATATTTACAAAAATGTGAGGGGTGTACTCACTTTTGTGAGATACTGTAAATGGGGACCCAGAACAACAAGGGAGTAATATAACTAGCATTCAGATAGCACAAATGTAAAGCTTGCTTGAAGGATGGAGAAAGGCCCTTACTTTCATTAATATATAATTGTGCAACATCAGACCCCCCAAAAAAGATGATTCTCTGTTTAGGAATTGGGGTATGGGTTTACCAGTATTGAAAAATCACAGGAAGTGACACCTGGGGTGCTGCTGATGCCTGTGAAGGTTCAGCTCAAGCAAATAGGGTAGTAAATCTTTAGATCACCAAGCATCAGAGAACAGAGGCAAACTAAGCAGTGTTACATAAAAGGTGATTTCATAGTAGACAAGCAGAATTAGATTAGAACCCTATACAGTACATTTTTTTTTGTACAAGAGCCCACACCAATATACAGTATGTTCACCACTAGAAAATATATTGTGGTGTAGTAAGGCCCATGTCTGTACTTCTGGCCACCTTAACAGTTGCCTGAGCTACTATGGCTACGCTTACACTCCCACATGAAACTACCACTACAAGTGCCACCTGTGTAATATGTCAGTTATGGTAATAAATCAACACCATAGAAGGTCTTGTTTACATGCACTGCACAGATGATGGCCAACAAGCCTGAAACAGCTATTGTATATGCAGTTTGAAATAAATGTTTCAGTACAATTTGGGTGTATCTGTGCTATAAATCAGCAGTTCTGTCTATACAGTTGCCCAAGGGCTATCAAGAACTGAATTGCATAGAGCCATGGATCATCTTAAAATGAAAAAAGCGCTCCTTGTTTTTTTTAAATTTGTGATGGAAGTAAGTAAGTAACTGTAGATACCCTCTGTTTTAAGATGGCTATACTGTACTTCCAAACACCAAATATAAAAACCAACTCAAGGAGACCCCCTCTTTGCAAAGTATGCATCATATACTGTACATGTCAGGGGAACATTGAGGTTCTAAAATATTGATTCTCAATTGTAAACAAAGTAAACTCTTAAAGTGTTACTAAACTCTGCAGTATAAAAATAATTAATCTGCCCTCATCCCCCCCTCCCCCCCACACACACATTGCACACAGCTTCTAAATATTCTCTTTATATCAAAAATACTGCTGCTATATACCCTTTTTTCATCTGTATATTGCAGTCAGGTGATAAACTGCAAAGAGCCAGAGCATACATGGTGTTCATATAGGAGGAGATTTCACTCTCTGATGATGAAACTTCCTTTGCATCGGTGACCCTTCATCCACAAGCTGATTGGTGCTTGCCAATGACATGGTAAGTTCACATATAAACAATCACTGCCTCTAGAAATGCACTGCAGTCTGTGCCCATGTGAAACAGGAGGATCGAACAGAGCATGTGCAACCTTTCCACCCTGCCTGCATGTAGTATAGTCTAATATAGTACAAACAAGTAGGCGCATGGCCAAGCACTGAATCCTGCTAAGTCCATATGGAGATCCAAATAGGACTAAATGTCAATAGTCCACACGCAGGGCAGCACTCCTAAGGAAGAAGCGAATTCTAAAACTGCAGGGAAAAACAAGAGAGAGAAGGCTCCTTTGAGTGCAGACGATAACAAATTTTATTAGAAACCATACAGCTGGCAACTCACATATATGAAGATAAACTAGGCATGTCTGTGGGAGAATAACCGCCCCAAGAGGAACAGGGCATGGTGAACATAGAGCACCTGCGGATCAGTGGATCCACAGTATCGTTTTGCCGGCTGATGAAAGAGCGCGCCTGTCTTGCCATCACAGGCTGCATGCTCAGAAATGCTTCACATGCTAGTGACATAGTGCATCTCCGATTCTGTGATCCGACGTCCCAGACCCCGCTCTGACAGTTGGCGGTGACTCAGAGAGTCACTGCCTCTGGTTCCCGTCTGGATGGCAAAACGGTAATGTGGATCCACTGGTCGGCGGGTGCTCTACGTTCACCATACCCTGTTCCTCTTGGGACGGTTGTCCCCCCCACAGACATGCCTGGTTTATCTTCATATATGTGAGCTGCCACCTGTATGGTTTCTAATAAAATTTAATTTGTTATCGTCTGCACTCAGAGGCGCCTTCTCTCTCTTGATTTTACCTTTTAGTCTAATATAGTAGACAGGGCAAGAAGGAGGTATCTGGCCTTACAAGATCAAACAGCCTTTTTACACAATACAGAGGATTAACACCTTAAGCTACACAGCGAGTATAGCAAGCATGCTATTCTGCATATAGAGACAGATTTTTCTGTTGTGGGTTTAGTAACACTTTAATGTGGTCATCCTATAATTGAATAACTGCATATTGCTGTGAGTAATAACACCATGCAATGTGAAATATGTGAAACAAAGTAAAAATAATATTCATTAATCTACATTAAAGCATTTAATTAAAACATAGGTAGGGACTTTCAATTCCGGCACCCATGTAGAAGGACTGTGAGACAGCAGCTCCAGAGGGGACAGTTATAAAGCCAGCTACTTTTCCCCATAGGTCACAGCAGCCTGACTGCTTCCCTGTCTCCCTCGCACCCCCCAGGAAAGCGAGGATGAACAGCTTCCTCCTCCATAGCGCAACAGGCACTGATCCAGGCACCGTCCCTGCTCAGCCGGCATCGGAGTTGCAGACAACCAAGATGCCGGACGGGGCGCCTCTCCCGGCAACAGGCTTCCCAGCTCCACACACAGTCACAGCTCCTGTGCTCACAGAGGAGGAATACGGTGCCCTGCTATCACCCACATTATTTCAGCGTTGGACAGAGCCATCGCAGCAGGCATAGATCAGTTCTGCAAAGAGCTGAGAGACCATGCGGCCAGGCTCTCAGAGGCTGAGCACCGTATATCAGAACTGAGGGAAGAACTCCAGAGCTCATACGCTGCTGCTTTACAAGCCTCCCAAACCCAGTAGTATATGTTAGACAAATTGGATGACTTAGAGAATAGTTCCTGCAGAAACATTGGTCTCCCTGATACCTTCAATTCTGGATCTCTGGTGGATCTCTACTCCACGTGCCTCCATGAAGCCCTGGGGATTGCGACTCCATTGCGCTGTACCCTACGCCCAATCATTGCCCATTATCTAAACTACACAGAGTAGCTATACTAAAATCCTTCCGAAATGCCTGCACACTCCAACTGGATAGCCGTAAGCTGATGCTATTTGCTGACTGTTCTCAGGAGGTGTCCCGCAAGTGGAAGGCCTTCCAACCAATATGCTCGGCCCTGCACCTAAAAGGCATAAAATTCACTCTGGCATATCCTGCTACTCTGAGGCTCACGGGGAAACAAAATTCTTCGTACACCCGGAGGAAGCTGCTTCCTACCTCCAAACATATCTACGTGTATATAACACGGATACATGGATCCACCGAAAAGGACCCGCTACTCCCACGACTCTAGGTTACATAAACCTCGCTAAAGTAGGCTCTCCCGAACCTGACGGTGTTTTCCTACGTGTCCCTCTCTGAGTTTATGTGTAGCCACTTTACTGGGTTCCATGAATGCGTGCTTAATTATGACTTGTTGAAACCTGTTTTTTTTTGCCTGTTGCATCCCTATCTGATCTATATTTTTAGCCCTACCGGAGAAGTGGCGAATCTCTCCAATGCAGTGGCCTCAAGGGATTCTCCTTGATTCCACCCACTCTTGACCCTTTTTCTCCTATAAGATGCAACCTTTGGTCAACAAGCACCTTCCCCCCTCTCTGGTTACACTGTCATGTAGAAGTAGTACTATGTGTGGAAGAAAGTGAAGTCCAGGCTTCTATTGTACGTTTGTTTAGTATTTTATTTCTCTAGTCGTCTGTTACCTCAGAGAGATCTATCTTTCCTTTCTGCTCCCCCTCCCTTCCTTATCCTCACCACCTGCCCTTGCTTGCTGCTCTACTTTCTGACCCCCCACTCCTGGGTACCATAGCAACAGTATCTCACAAAAGTGAGTACACCCCTCACATTTTTGTAAATATTTTATTATATCTTTTCATGTGACAACACTATAGAAATGATACTTTGATACAATGTAAAGTAGTGAATGTACAGCTTGTATAACAGTGTAAATTTGCCTTTGCCTCAAAATAACTCTACACATAGTCATTAATATCTAAACCGTTGGCAACAAAAGTGAGTACACCCCTAAGTAAACATGTCCAAAATGGGCCCAAAGTGTGAATATTTTGTGTGGCCACCATTATTTTCCAGCAGTGCCTTAACCCTCTTGGGCATGGAGTTCACCAGTGCTTCACAGTTTGCCACTGGAGTCCTCTTCCACTCCTCCCTGACGACATCACGTAGCTGGTGGATGTTAGAGATTCTTCCATTTGAGGATGCCCCACAGATGCTCAATAGGGTTTAAGTCTGGAGACATGCTTGGCC
>BLSH010263859.1:75220-98417 GCA_018402905.1 Glandirana rugosa
CTCCAACTTCCCCACCCCTCCAGTCTGACAGTCCCAAGTCTGGTATGCGGTGTGTGACGTAGTTTAACCAGACGTATCGACAGTAGGGTCTTCTTTCGGAGAAGATTTCTACTACGTGTTCTTTCAGGCGTTTGTCAAACGACTTCTGTTCGTCTGTTTCCTGTACCTAATGACCTTGGTACAGGACACCAGACTACTCGGGTTCTGTTTACATAAACCAAGTCCACCGCAGTTCGCACACACCGTCGTTGGTCCACTACTCATCTCAACTCGCTTGTGGACCTTCAAGCCCAAGACGACCAGGCAGGCTTGAAGCCCTGTTTCAGGCCCAGGCCCAGGCCTGCCTTGGGCTTGCTAGCGTGCCTGTTGCTTGGGGTCGTGCGATCGTTCGGGTTCCGTCCGGACCCGGACCCGGACTTTGTCCCGAAGTTCGGACGGACCAGCAGAACCCGAACTTCCAGGTGTTCGCTCAACTCTACTCATCACCTGGTTGCTGCCACACACGCTTGACGCCACCTGAACCAAATACATTTGTCTTGGGCTCATCAGACCACAGGACATGGTTCCAGTAATCCATGTCCTTTGTCTGCTTGTCTTCAGCAAACTGTTTGCGGACTTTCTTGTGCATCATCTTTAGAAGAGGCTTTCTTCTGGGATGACAGCTATGCAGACCAATTTGATGCAGTGTGTGGCGTATGGTCTGAACCCTGACAGTCTGACCTCCCCACCCCTTCAACCTCTGCAGCAATGCTGGCAGCACTCATACGTCTATTTCCCAAAGACATGAGGATATCAGGATATGAGGCTGAGTATGTGCACTCAACTTCTTTGGTCGACCATGGCGAGGCCTGTTTTGAGTAGAACCTGTCCTGGTAAACCGCTGTATGGTCTTGGCCACCATGCTGCAGCTCAGTTTCAGGGTCTTGGCAATCTTCTTATAGCCTAGGCCATCTTTATGTAGAGCAACAATTCTTTTTTCAGATACTCATAGAGTTCTTTGCCATGAGGTGCCATGTTGAACCTCCAGTGACCAGTATGAGAGAGTGAGAGCGATAACACCAAATTTAACACACCTGCTCCCCATTCACACCTGAGACCTTGTAACACTAATGTGTCACATGGGGAGGGAAAATGGCTAATTGGGCCCAATTTGTACATTTTCACTTAGGGGTGTACTCAGTGGTGTATCTAGGTTTTGTGCTGCCCTAGGCCTGACTAAACTCCTGCGCCCCCCCACGGTTGCGGAATGCCAGCTGACAACAACTCATTGGTTGAGGTCCAACACCTGGGACCTTCGGGACGCCCACCCCCATATATGTATGGGCTGTCCCCCTCTGATGGCAGACCTGGCTGTATTATCATACCGACAGCATTAAAAGTGCAAGCTTTTCGTGCTGCAGGGACTCTTTTCATGCTGCCCCCCCTGCAAAGTGCCGCCCTAGGCCTGGGCCTTGTTGGCCTAGGCCAAGATACAGCGTTGGGTGTACTCACTTTTGTTGCCAGCGGTTTAGACATTAATGGCTACGTTTTGAGTTATTTAGAGGGGACAGCAAATTTACACAGTTATACAAGCTGTACACTCACTACTTTACATTGTAGCAAAGTGCCATTTCTTCAGTGTTGTCACAAAAGATATAATAAAATATTTACAAAAATGTTAGGGGTGTATTCACTTTTGTTAGATACAGTACATTTCAATATCCCTCATCAAAACCAGTCACTAATCTGTAAAAAGCAGCTCTCACACACCCCATTTAGCAATCCCAAGACACTACTACCACCATGAGGATCCTATCCCGGAATATCAAAGGCCTACGCTCCCCCATAAACGGATGGCGATCCTTCACCATCTTAAGCGTCTTAAAATGGACATTGCCCCCCTCCAGGAAACTCACCTCTCCTCTGAGGATTTTGTACATATGCGAAAGCTTTGGGTGGCCCAGGTCTTTGGATCTGCATCGGTAAAAAATTACTTATTCTCAAGAGTCTACCCTGTGAGGTAATCTCAGTAAAGCAAGACAATGCAGTTCGCCCTCTAACTATACATATATCCATCTCTAACAGAGAACTAGTCATTATTAATGTGTATGCCCCCAATTCCCCCACTAAAACTTTCTTTTAATCAGTATCCTCTCATTTATCCCCTTACCTACACCTCCCTCTCATTGTGGGAGGTGAAATCAACTCAGTTTTGGACACCTCGGAAGAAAAGTCACGGGGGAAACGAACACCCCCCTGATCCCTCCCTCATGCTCTACTCTTGCAACCTTTGCGGAAGCTCTCCGGTTAATAGACATCTGGAGACTAACCCATCCGGAAGATAGAGAATACACCTTTTACTACACTCCACAGCATAGTTTTACTAGAATTCACTACTTATTTTGCAACTATGGCCCCATATCTGTCTTCACAATTTCACCACAGTCGCTTCTGCCAAGACCTGGCCTTTTCCCTTTCACCTTGCCCATAATCAAGATCTCTCCAGAGTACTGCATGAGACCTGAGCAGAATACGCAGCTACTAACGTGGCCCATAGCAATGATCCCAATCTTTTTGGGAAACGGGCAAAGCTGTACTATGTGATAGGATTATCACCTTTGCGGCCGCTCACAAAGAGAATGTCCTCAAAAATTATCGTGAAGCAAGCTATCGTTTACACTCAACCCAATCGCAACTGCAGCATGCCAACTTTCCCACAAACCGAAAACTCTGGTGAGAAGCCAAACAAAATTCCAACCCGTGGGCTGACACACAGAAAAAAATACAAAAATCCCACCTTGATCTGAAATACCACAAATTTGGTAAAAAGCCCGGAAAACTACTAGCCAAGCTATGCAAGGGTGCCCATACCCCCACACACATATCAGTCATCAAAGATACCCAAGGAACTCTCACTTCATCCTCAAAATATTGTCATGATCTTAGAACAGTACTATGCCTCACTATATGGTGAAGATCCAATAGACATGGGCCACTGCTTAGGCTTTTTTCGACCAAATCTCCCTCCCCCAGTTAGATGCTCCTCTTCTGACTCAAATTAACGCTCAAATCAAACACCAGGAGGTATCCAAATCTATATCCTCCCTAACCAATGGGAAAGCACCTGGCCCAGATGAATATACACAGTAATTTTTACAAAATGGCAGCAGACACAGTGGTCCCTTTGTTAGTCAAAGTCTACCAGAGAATCCTAGCGGGAGGTAAATACCTACCTTCTGTATACCAAGCACATGTTAAATCAATTGCCAAAAAAGGCAAAGACCCACAGAACCAAGCTCCTATAGGCCTATATCCCTCCTTAATCTAGATTCCAAAATACTCTCAAAAATCATATCCAACAGACTAGCTAAATTAATGCCCTCCCTTATTCACCTCTCACATGCAAGATTTACCCAAGGTTGTTCAGCCTCCTCCAATATCTGCAAGGTCATTATGGCCCTTAAACACGCTAAAGCCAACCCCGATGGGGATTTTGCCATAATCTCACTTGATGCGGAGAAGGCTATTGACAACGCTAGTTTCACCTGGCTGTCTCTAGTCCTTCAACGGTTCGGATTCTCGGGTCCCCTTTTACATCTGTTCTCCGCAATGTATTCAGCCCCCACGGCAAATATTGTTGCGGCTGGACACATCTCAGGAGGTATCAAGCTTCATAAGGGAACAAGAAAAGGCTGCCCCCTCTCGCTGCTCCTGTTCAATCTGGCCTTGAAACAAATAATCCTGATTCTTGCTCTTCCAATCCAATTTACAAGGCATAACTATAGGACACCAAGAACTTCGGCTAGTGTTATTCATTGACGGCATTCTAATATTCACATCCAACCTCAAAGAAGATATGCCCACATTCAAGACATTTTTACCTCCTTTCGATCAGCCTCGTTAGACTTCTCTACCCTCTGCCGACTATCCCTCTATTATTACAGGTGTCACCCCCACATTTCACTACTCAAACTCTGCCTGCCCAGGAGTGAGGGGGGAGCCAATCTCCCAACACATGGAAACCCTACCTTCTCCAAAACACTACAACACGTTGGATATGCTGAGTAGGCTTCTCATGGGCTTCACAGGTTTGCTCAACTTTTTGATGTCTCTATGGGATCATCTCTACAGGTCTCCCAAATACTATCACACTTTGGTCTCCCGGTCCACCGCTTCCTCTGCGTACATCAGGCCGTCCAACACGTCACAGGTCTAAGCTAAAACAAACCTCAAAGATGCCGTTCATCTATCATGGACCCTCTCTCAGAAACCCAACAATTGAAAATCTCAACCATCTATAAGCCTCTCCACTCTCACCTAAGCAAACCGCTCCACTACACCTCATTGACAGCTTGGTGTAAAGAGCTACAATCCCCGGACTCCGTGGACTGAATCCTAGCGGGCTACAATACTACATGTGTTTTAGTCACCAATGAATTTTGGCGGGAACAACAATTTAAAATTATGCACAGAGCATATATTCCCCACCTGCATCGGGGACCAACACAGGACAAGCACCTATGCCCCCATATACCTAAGTCAAACCGACTTTACTCCACAGACTCTGGACTTGTCCCCCATCTCAAATTTTTGGGACCAAATCGAAAGCTTTGCAGACTTTGTCACCAGGAGACCCCTGTCGAAGGACATCTTGCCCTGCTCTTCGGATCCCTGAATGCAACTCCACCAGATCACACCAAAACTCAGCAGTCTCATACCCAGCATAACAAAGCCTGGCTATCGACTTGTTTTATGTCTGCGAAACGTGCCGTCCTGAGGAACTGATCTGATGTGAAACACAAACTCATGAGTCTACTACGAAAGGAAAAGTTGGAGGTGGAGTTGTCACACCATGGATAATCACCCTGCTTCCAAATTAAACGGTCCCACTTTATTACAAAAATCATCCCTATAAAAGACCAGGATAGCTTCCTAAGCTCTTCAGGAATCAGGAGGCTTCCCTAGCCTCCCTAATACTTAACAGTCCTCCCTGTTGATGACTTTAATGTCTCCATTACACAGAAACTCAGTCTTTGGTGGAAAATTCAGCTGACTATTTGATGGCCCTCCAGACCTCAGTCTCATTTATTGGTCACTCCAGCGGGCTATAGGAACTTCCTTAAGTCTCCCAGCTTTTCCCCTCTCATGACTCATTTCCTCGTAACCCGCCCTATGTCTTCCTAGACCCCTTATTTTGATGTGTGCTACAATACTTTATAACTAAGTATTTCCTCTTTATGGTATGTAATGACCTGCCATATGGTTTGGTGCTTGGTACACCAGCACCTCAGGGGAATCCCCATCCCCTGTGGTCCTGGTCCACCTTGGAGAGAGACTCTGGGGAACTCCACCCTCCCCCCCACTTTACGCATGGGGGAGGTGCTCTCCCCATGGATACATTCTAATTCTGAAGTTTCACACATCCACGTCTCCATTAAATCTGATAGACGTTATCCCAACTATATCATTGTACCTTGTCCCTTGCCACCCCTTTCTTCCCTCACCCTTATACACCTCCTTAGCCAGGATTAATTTCTCATCTTTCTTGGTGCCCAGATGCAAGGCAGTTAGCCAGGTGCACCCCCCTGTCCACCCCCCCTCCTTTGCTCTCATAACCCCATTCCTGTCACCCAGTTATACTGGCTAGCGGGAAAATTCAGGGAAAAGTCCCATCTGTTATCTCATTGCCAATCCTTTCTCTCTGGTAGTTTATCTTTGTTACTACTATTTACAATACACCAAGGTTTATTATTATCTGTTGCACTGTAAAAATTACAAAGTGATACTTATACTTCTTGGTCACTTACTTTACTATATTGTTCTGTTCCCAAAATCCAATAAAGCTTTTATTATATTTAAAAAAAAAAAAGAAAACATAGGTAAATAGTTAGGGTGCCTGTAAACAGAGGAATTTTAACTTCCCTGTAAATTCCATATCTTGGAGTACAGTACAGGTCACAAGCAATGTATTCATATACTATGAGTTATAGGCTCATACCTTCAGGTGGTTGGACACTGGCAAGCTTTTGAGGACACGCCCCCCCTGGGGCACCTCCCTATAACCCTACCCAACTCTATGAGTCCTTGGTTTTGTAGCAAGTGTAGCACTCTGCTCTAGTCAGGCTAAATGTAGTTTTTGGCTGTGCTGTACTCAGTGGAGTAGCAATCTATTTTCTAGGACTGGCCAGGTTTCCCTAAGCTTGGTGGTTGATTGCCCCTATCTGCCTCTGGAAGAAATTTCTAGAAATAGAGTAGGAGGGTCCGCTACTGAGTTATGAATATTTATATGTGACCTCAGCCAATCCCTGGGAGGGGGTGCCCAGAAGGTGACTGGGGAAAAAATAAATATTTGGGGAGCTTGCTATTCTCCTGTAGCAGCTTACCCTGGGTGGCAGTCAGTGTACTGAAGAGCTGTTGTTAAGCCTCAGCATATGCTTGGCTGAGTGCCTCATAAAACTTTAATTCAAATATATTTGCTGGAAGGCAGCACCTGTGGAAGATAGGCCGGAGAAGACTCCTCTCTCACTGAAGAGTTGCGCATGGAAGACGGGTGGATGACAGCTGTCATTGGACATTGGCTTAAGACTCCTAGTGTGCATGTTCTTTAATGGTTAATGTCAGGGGTTGCTGTAAGGACTGGGACTGCTCATACATAGTCTCAGATTGGCTGACTATCCTCTCCAACTCCACCAAAGACTACTGCAAAAAGATGTGTACTTAGGAACCTGTCCTCCTGTGCCTGTTTTGGCATTTTGAGCATCATGCACCCTCACCCTCTCTCCTGTACTATTGCTGCAATAAATCTAGAAAAATACATTCCCTAGCCTGAGACTGTGTTTGTCAGTATGCATGGAGCTGGTGACTGGGCCTGGCAGCTTCTGAACTGGTAAAGGAGACCAATCTATTTTCAGCTGCCCTTCTGGGGGTGAGCGCTACACAACCAATGCAGTGTAACAAGGAGTGTTTAGGGAGGGTGACCTGTGTCCTGTACTACAGTGTTTCTCAACCTTTTTGCAGTCAAGACACCCTTTAAATTTATAGACAATATCAAGGCACCCTTTAAAATTATGGACAGTCTCGAAGCTCCCCATTCAAAAATGTAAAAAACGATTCTAATAGTTTTATACAATGCAGCAATATTCACACGTAGACACTCAAAGTTAGAGGTGATTTATTCTTTCAAAGCAAATAACTTTTGCACGCTGGCATGGACATTCGCAAGGGGGGGCAAGCCCCCCCAGAATCATGGATCGGCAAGCTGTCTGTGAGCGGTGCTTGCGGTAGGCTGTCTGCCCTGGGGCCGCTTTGAGCTGTGGCTGTAGTGGCGCTCAGGGCCGATCCAAGTGCAGAGTCCTCCCCCCTCCCTCCTGCTCCTCCTCCTCTTGTGTACATCACACATGTCACGGAGCTTGCGTCTGAATTAATTGGCGGCGATGTAACAAAGTCCTCCCTCCTAGACCAGCGGCTCCTCCTGTGATAGATAAAACAGGAGGCCTAGGAGATGGGACTTTGTTACAGGGCCACCGAAGAATTCAGGCACAAGCTCCGTGACACAGCAGGAGATACCCGCTGTGTGATCCAGGCACTGGTGAGTCTGCATTGATGGGCACAGACCAAGACTGCATTGATGGGCACAGACCGAGTCTGCATTGATGGGCACAGACTGAGACTACATTTATGGGCACAGACCGAGGCTGCATTGATTGGCACATACCGAGGCTGAATTGATGGGCACAGTGAGGCAGTATTGATGGGCACAGTGAGGCTGCATTTGATGGGCACAGTGAGGCTGCATTGATGGGTACAGTGAGGTTGCATTGATTGGCACTGTGAGGCTGCATTTGATGGGCGCAGTGAGGCAGTATTGATGGGCACTGGTGAATCTGCATTGATGGGTACAGTGAGGCTGCATTGATGGACACAATGAGGCTGCATTTGATGGGCACTGGTCAGTCTGCATTTAATGGGCACAGTGAGGCTGCATTGATGGGCACAGTGAGTCTGCATTTGATGGGCACAATGAGACTGCATTGATGGGCACAGTGAGGCTGCATTTGATGGGCACAGTGAGGCTGCATTGATGGGTACAGTGAGGTTGCATTGATTGGCACTGTGAGGCTGCATTTGATGGGCGCAGTGAGGCAGTATTGATGGGCACAATGAGACTGCATTGATGGGTACAGTGAGGCTGCATTTGATTGGCACAGTGAGGCTGCATTTGATGGGCATTGATGAGGCTGCATTTGATGGGCACTGATAAGCTGCATTTGGTGGGCACTGATGGGGCTGCATTTGATGAGTATTTGATCGGCGCTGATGAGGCTGCATTAATGGGCACTAGAAGGCTGAATTTAATGGGCACTGGCAGGCTGCAATTGGTGGGCACTGGTAGGCTGCATTTGATGGGCACTGATGAGGCTACATTGGATGGGCACTGGTGAGGCAGTATTGATGAGCACAGTGAGGTGAAAAAAAGGTAAGAGTAAGAAGACTAAGTAAATGGGGATCTGTTCTATGGGGGACCTGCCCTGACCTGCTCTAAGGGGGATTTACTGTAAATCGGGGACCCTGGCCTGGCCTGCACTTTATGTGATAATGACTAAGTCTCTCCCCTTCATGACATTGTCAAAAAGGGCAGAGCATGGGTGACCTTAAAATGATGCCCCCCCCCTTCCGAAAAAGTTCTGCGGATGCACATGCACACTGGTACTGACTAGTATTCCTATGTTTCTCTTCCCCCTCAATTCTCTCAGCTAATTTGACCCCAGTGCTGAGTGAGAGGGGCACAGGAGGGACAAACAAGGATGATGTAGAGACAACAGACATCATCCTTATCAACTGATGACATCATTGGTTGTTAGGATGCCAGTGTCTAGAAAGTCATAATGGTGCATAATGAAAACCAATGACTTTGTGTAATTAAAAGGCAGGCTTGAGCCACCTGCTGGCTTTTATACATTTTTTTAACACATTTTAGGCATTGTTGTTTTTCAGCATAAGCTCTTTTAATTAAATTCCTTATCCACCGTACAACGAAGGATTTTGAAGCAGGGTGTCCCTTTTGAGGTGCCACGGAAAGAACAAACAGGGAAACTGTTTTTATAATGGAAACAGTAGCTTTTAGGTACACTCTAATGGTTCTGACTACATTCAGGCAATGCAGAGAGACTTTATTTGCATACTTAGGAGCAGGGAATAAGGATGACAGAACAATGTCCTCCTTGAGATGGAACAATGTCTTCATTGAGATAGAAAGCTGAAACCACCTTTTGAAGAAAAGATGATCTAAGGAGTAATATATTCTTGTCATTGTGAGGTATGAGGAAAGATTATTTACAGGAAAGGACTGCCAATTCAGAAACATATCTGTTTGCTATCTTCACCCTGAGCTCTAGATGATCTTGTCCCAATGCTATGGAGATGTTCTGCATTTAGGGGAGCTAAGAGAGCCTGAGGAGGAATGTTTTCTCACTTTTTTTCTGAGGAAGCAATACTTTCCCACCTGTGACCTCTTTTATAAATTACTCAAGTGCCTCACCAAACCGATGTACTTCTAAAAAGGACATCTGTGTGAGGCATCTTTAGCAGTCAGCTTCAGCTGTCCAAGCCTTTACCCAGAGAATTCTGCGCATATGAATGTCTCATGACATGTAGCAAGACATTTACACAGAAAAAAAGCCAGTTGTTGTTATTTCTCTGCAACCATATGATCCTGAAAAGCATGGTCATGTTGGTTATTCATTGTTCTAGTCCAGTTAGCTGCAATTTCACACTCAGAAATAGCAGCAATAGCTGGTTGCAGGACTGGGCCTGCCAGTTCAGAGGGAACCTTTAAGAGTGTCTGAAATTTTCTTTCAGCAGATTCACAGCAAATTCACACCTGAGCACATTTTTTTTTGCCTGCTAATGCACATTACACGTGAGCTGCCCTATGCATGACAAACACTGCAAAGTAGCTCCTGAAGCTTTTCAGTTGTGGAGCGCAGCATGTTTTTTCAGTGAGCATTTTGGTGTTTTCTGTAGAGCCCATCTGCTAGCTGTGTTTGGGTTGTCATTAACAATTAATGGTACCGCAAGTGTGATTTGTGTGTGCAGCACGTTTGCAGTTTAATTCAGAAACACATGGCTAAACGTACATTTCTGTGTGTTTGGTTGCATGTTTAGGAAACTTGCAGGTGTGAATGCAGCCTTAAGGAAGAAACATTTTTAATAGATACAGTGAGACACTTGTTTAGGACAGAGATGGCAGAGACTACCATGGGAATAGCCCACGTTTTTGAACACAAGCCTTCAGCAAGGACTTTTGGGGATTAAAAATCCTTTCAGGGATGACCCATTCATCATGAACTGTGCATTCTCTAATGAACAAGGCAAGGTTTGGAAGTCTTTTTTAGGTCTCATTGTGCCTAAATGGGCATGGAAAAATGGAGGAGAGTCGGCCTGCACTAAGCCAAACCTTTGTGGAACATTCACAAGCATATTGTGTATTTTGCAATCCAAAATACACAATCCTATAAAAACAGTTGATCCAGAGGAAGGCGAAAAACCCCAGTAAAGCATGATCCAAAAGTGAACGATTCAACACCACGTTCACTATATAGACCACTTATGTATTTGTACATGTTGATCATATTCCCCCTTAATCTCCTCTTCTCAAGAGAGAATTAATTAAGTTCCTGTAATCTTTCCTCATAGCTGAGTTTCTCCATGCCTCTTATCAGTTTGGTTGCCCTTCTCTGCACTTTCTCTAGTTCCCCGATATCCTTTTTGAGAACTGGTGCCAAAAACTGAACTACATATTCCAGAGAAAGTCTTACTAATGATTTGTACAGGGGGAAAATTATACCTCTCTCTCTCTCAAGTCCATACCTCTCTTAATACAAGAAAGGACTTTGCTTGCTTTGGAAACCGCAACTTGGCATTGTATGCTATTATTAAGCTTATGATCTACCAAGACCCCCAGATCCTTCTCCACTATGGATTTCCCCAGTTGTACTCCCCTTATTATGTATGATGCATGTATATTCTTAGCCCCCAAATGCATAACATTACATTTATTAACATTAAACCTCATTTGCAACACAGTTGCCCAATGAAACAGTGCATTGAGGTCGGCTTGTAAGTTGGAGACATCCTGTAAGGACATAATTCCACTGCATAGATTGGTGTCATCTGCAAAGACTGAAATTGTACTTTTAATCCCAGACACTATATCATTTATAATTATATTAAAAAGTAAGGGTCCCAACACTGAACCTTGGGGTACACCACTGATAACCTTAGACCATTCATTCTTCAAAATACTTGTATTCAGAATGTGGGGGAGATAAATCTTTTGCAGCCTCCAATACTGCCTCAGTGTCCACTTCATCTCCTTCTGACTTAGCGTCCTCTAGGAACAGCATATCAGGGTCCAACTCTGGTTGAAAATGAAAGCTGGATACACACTATCCAATTCTCTGTGGATTCTTTCCTTTGGATTTACCAAAACCATATAATATGAGGTCAAACCTTAGGAGTTTCATTTTGTCTGTAATCAGGAAGGCCCTTGCACTACATGGTTTTGGTAACTCTGAAGGAAATCTGACAACAAAAGTTGGATAGTGTGTATGGGGTCTAAGGCTATAATCGGTCCGAGGACTTGTGACATACTGTAGATGCATAAAATCCTGCTTTTGTTAAGTCATCTACTTGTTGCATGCCTGAAATAGAGTTAGAATTGGATGCTGAGACCATTGTTAAAATTGGTTCCTGGTTAGGTGCCGGGAGTTTGAGTGTTCTGCGGAACTCCAGCAGAGCGAATGCTGGCCTGTTGTTTAGAATTCGCTCCCCTTTGCCTGGTGAGGATATTCCCCTGTGGGATACTCACTGAGTAGAGTATGAGAGATAGGGTAAACTTATCTGGAAGGAAAACACAATACCCAGGTATAGACTGTCCTGCAGCAAATCCTTGTGGTCAAATGGCAAGAGAACGTGCCTGCGTACCTTATAAAGGCTCTAGGTAAAAGTGTCATTAAAGTATGCAACTACTGCATGATCACATGATCATCCACCAGAGACTGAGCCCTGAGTGGTTGAATTTTAGTACCAAGTTTGAAAAATCGATACTGTGAAGTAAGTACATTCCGAATTTAGCCCCATTTTACACAGCAATGGTCAGAGATGCAGGCAGAGACTTATTCTCAATGCTGGACTGTACATAAAATCTAGGCTTCACCCGTCATGGTGGGTATTACCTGCAAAAGGGGACTGGGGACTGGGTTGAGTTGTGAAGTACTGTGCCCTTGAACCTCTATAACACCCTGTGGCTAACTCAACATGTTGCACAAGGTACCAACATGAGTGTCCTACCCAGGATCCAGTACCCAAAGCAACATTACATGCTGTCCCCACTGCAAGGGTCTGGGTACAGCTCCCAAGGTTTCACCAATCCAGATGTACTGCTTTGGCATAGGTAATAGAAGACAATGAGGGACGAATGAAGACTCAGAAGATAAAATAATAACAGAAATAATAATAAACTAGTGAAGTTGGTTTCTCCGGGAAGGAGAGGAGGTTCATCACCTACAGACACTAGCAAAAAAATATATATATTTATAGGAGAGGAGACCCAGGTTGGCATGAACCTATGATGTATAAAGAAGTTGTCTGTATCCTGTACTGTATGATTAAGATAAACTAGCTCACTGTTGTAATCCTATGTTCACTCAAGTCATAATTAATTTGCAGACATATGATTTAAGTTGCTTGGCTGTCATGGTGATCCAATGGCTTTGGAGTGATCTTTCTCTGCAGGATCAAATGAGCAGTGACTATCAGAGTTGGCTGCTGTGTTGGAGAGATGCCAGCTGTAGTGTTCGCTGAGGTGTCAGAGAGATGGCTGCCACATCTGTACAGAGGTCACAGAGATCATCACCAGTTCCATGAGAGATCTCCATTGCTGGGTCCTGAGTTGTCACCAATGCCCCTGGTTCCAGATACCAGAGAGTGAGAGAAGACTTAATCATAAACTGCTTGGTGGCAAGAGGCCATTGACCACAACTTCCTTGATCACTTCTTAAAAGGATAGTGTCACCCCCAACTTGAGATATAATTTGCATACTCATGTCCTGTACAGTGAGATCCACTTTAACTTGAGTGCTCCATTGCAGGAACTTTGGACTCCAGCAATTAAAAATACACTGGCTAATGGGAAGTGTTTGGAGAGACGAAGGGACCCTTTAGCATCCAGAGCCACCCTTTTAATTAGAACCTTCCTAGTTTCAGGGTTTAGTTGCAGAGATACATGTTGCTCCTGTTATTTGTGGTGTTGTATACATGTATTGTCTAGTAATGTCTATTGCTATTGCTGCTCTAATGTGTTGCCTTGTTGGGAGTTTTTCCTAAATAAATCCTCCTTATTTAGACTTTGTTTACCAGAATGTGTGGAAAGGTCATCGTCAATTGAATCAGGGGACCCAAACATCAGCGGCTCCTTCAGGGGTAAGCACTACACTCATAATGTACAGTTTTCATGGAGACTGGATGACAGATATTCTGAATTAATTCTGTAGTTATTTGTATACTTTTGAGGCATACTATGCTGTTAAATGTGTATCTATCCTTGTCAGTTGACTTGCAATTTTTACCAGTGCAGTTTGCTCACATTTGCTAGCTAGTACACATCCTACAGGTCTGGAGTTTTGGAAGCTATCTAGACTCTTTGGTGTTAGCTTAAACTGGCCATATATATTTCAGCGTTATTGTCCAATTTATTCACATTCTTCTTAAGATTTAACAAAACTATGTAGTATGGCAGACAACCTAAACAATCCATTCATACTGTATCCAACCTGACAAGCATTTCCACTGCAAAGCTGTTGGCAGCTCGAAAAGACAATATATATTGCACAGAGTCAGCTTTAGTTGTGCCTATTGTTTTAAAAACTTGAGTATAGAAGTTCTAGTGGACACAGTTCTTAAATATCAGTGGGTATCAAAAAGTAAAGCCTGTTAAGACAGAATGTTTATTTATGTAGACATGAAAACAGTGAACATTCACGGAGTTAGCCTATAAATTGCCTCTTTGTATCATTGATTTATACAGAAAAGTTCTACAAAGTCCTCTTGTTCCACTACTTCAGAGCTGTTTTACTTCCTGCAGATCCTTAAATTTCATGTCATGGATCCAGTCCTTCATTGATCCAAAACAGGTAGAAGTCGGCAGTGGCGTCACTAGGGTTGGTGTCACCTGGTGCAGTAAAACACAGTGTGACCCCCCCCCCCATCCCTCTCCTGTCTAGCCTGTCACCCCCCACCCATAGGGATGCCTGGTGGCATAAGAGGTGTTTGGACGTGCATTATCATGATGCAACTGTATGGCATGTATGTATTTCTGTGCTCTCTTCTTTCTGATGGTCTCCTTCAGCTTTCAAAGCGTAGTAATGTAGGTTTCACTGTTCACTCTAGCCCCTTTATCAAAATAGGTGGGGATGATGTGTCTTTCTCCTTGAATGAGCTCATCAAGCCTTCTGTAGTTGTCATAACTAAAGTTGATGGGTGACCATTGCTTGGCTTGAAAATAATTTAATTTCTCCCTTTTTAAACTTCTTTACCCAGCTACATAAAATAATGCATCACTACATGCATTCTTTAAGCATATATGTGTCTCAAAGTTCCAAAAAACATCTCTCGTCAGAAACTCAGTTACTGAACTTTGTTTCAACCTCTCATCCACACAATGATTTACACCATATGTCTAACCTATGTCAGACATTTTAATTTAAGTGCACATAAACAGCAGCTATGAAACATCAGACACTACTTTTTGAAACTCCCTCATATATGTTACATATTGCTAACTGGAAATCAACATAATATTGCTCACCTTTGCAGTTTGAGTGAAGCTCTTTTTTTTTTTTTATTTATATTAATTTGGCCAACTCTTTATGTCAGCCTTATATAACTAAGTAAAATAAATGCATGGATGTTCTTTCTGCTGTGTATATTTTGTACACAAAGCAAACACATGCAGAATTGCATTGCCTTGACACCATTGCACTGCAGGCAATGGTGTTTGATGCTTGCAGAACATGTGCATAACTCATATCCAGAATTTATGATTTACATGCTGTGTATCCAGATCAACACAGTACATCAATTCTTATTAGGAGGTGACTATGCCCTCACAGAATGAGCATATATGTATTACTTGTGTAGTACTTTATGTGGAGCTGCTAAATAATTGTTAGTACAGTACTGCAAAAGACTGAAATAAAAAATAAAAAAATAGAGTACGAGAAAAATGAGATTCTGCTGTGATGTTTCATAATACAGCCATTTCTCAAGGCTTTGAAATTCCACTGACATGAACCATCAAGTTATTAGGAAAATTCAAAGATACTGCAAGGCACAAATACTTAGGCAACTGCAAAAAACAGGATATCCATGCACATTAGTTGGATGTCATTTGACAGAATATAAACAACAGATAACCCCTGGCACTAGATTTGATACAGACAATTTTCAGGCTTGAAATTTTGGGCCAAACCCTCACTATTCTCTGTAGTCACTACAGACATAAACTGTGCGCTATTGCTCACAGCTTATGTTAGGACTGCACAACACGCTCTAAGCGGTATTAGGGCCAAGCCACAGTATTAACTTTGTAGCAGAGATCTGTAACAACTATAATGCACCAGCCCACCTTGGAATTCCAGTGCTTGTGATTAAAAGATCATATCATAAATTATATGATCTTTTCATTATTATTAATAGTATACAAAGAAAATCACCGCTCTTGCTTGATTTGACACAAGACAGCTGCCAGCACAACACCACGACACCTAGTGCAATCAGTTGAGACAATAATAGTGCAGCGCTATCTATAAGTAGTACAACCAAATATACTGCATAATGTCCTTGCTTACAATAGATAGGTCAGCATTTGTGGATAAAATAAAATAATAAAAAACTTGCAGTACAATAGAGGATTTGAACAGGGTTAGTAAACTCAGTTCGGGCCAATATGCCAACAGGCTAAGTTGTGACCAAACACATCAGGGTAAACCAGCCCCACACAGTATCCAAGGAAACTGATTAATATAGCAAATAGTTCATATATATGAAATAGGAGGGAACAGATAAGTAAAGAGTCCCAAACATTAAGCAATAGATGGATGAAACATCAAGTCTTCCCAGGTGCACTGATCACTCCAATTGCTTGTGTGAATGTAATCCACCAACAGGTGCAGTAAAAACGTACCGGAAACCGGTAGCAACCAGCATAGATATACCTCTTACAGCCTGGGATAGCCCTTCCAATCAGCTGGCATGGATATCCACCTCAAAATCATAGGAAGCCGGATACAGGTCTGGTAATGAGCACCGGGAGTTCAAACTACAAATCACCAATGATGTAGTATCACAATGACTCAACCGTCCATGCAAAAAAGCAAAAGTCTCGCCATAGCATAAAATCCTTTAGTAATTTATTTAAAACGGTGTAACAACTTACATGTAGTAAAATATAAATGAGCTCATCATGCGTGAAATCACCAGCATTGTTCAATATTGTTGGCCAATGAATGAGAGGCCAAGTCTGGTCAGCTGCAGTCAAGCATCTGCAAACATGTGGGCTGAAGCTATTGAGTATAACGATTTATGATCTGACTACTGTTAATATGTATGGTATGTATGGTTGTGATCATGTGGGCGTTCACTTAAGTGTACACATATATACAGTGTATAGATATTAGAGGAGGCTGGTCATTTATTGCTTTGGCTCTGGGGAAGAGGGTCCTCCCTTGAAACGCATAAGTCACTCTGCAATACCGTTTGGTCCTCCAGTATTCTTGGTTCCCACTCTATATCTAAAGGAAACCATCTGGTGTTGTTGTTGCTTTGATATGCCTATATACCACTTTTGTATGTGAATATAACCATTGCTGTTTTTTTTACCCTATTAAAGTAATATTTGGTAATGCACAAGGTCGGTGCACCCTCTCTTCTTTTTTATATGTTTCAGATCCAAGGACACCCATTATTCTGAGGAGGGCAGCAAGGCCGTAGTCATTACACACAAAGGGGTTGTCTGCACCACAATTTTTCACACTCTGCATTGTGTTTTGAAAATTCAGCAATTGCAGCTTCCATGTTTCTTTTATTACAGTTTTCTTTTGAATTGAAAAAAAAAAAAACACACACACACTTTCCTTCAGTTTTTTTTTTCTTTTCCCTGTAATTTCATGTAATTTTATACTTTAGCTTTATGCATTTAAATATTGCCTACACATTTGAGGAATATGCTAATTGTTGTTAAAATGTTTCAGGAGTGGATATCATTATAGCATTTTGCAATCATTATACTAAAATTATGCTACTTGACTTCATTTAAAAGCTTGAGATTGATGTGAACTGCCTAGTACTCTTGAATGACATATGTAAGAAAAATTAGCATGATTATATTGCAAGTTAGTTTATTATCAGTGTTATAAAAAGGTCAGCTCACCTCTGCAGATTGTCAAAAATTTTAAATTAATAGACCAGTAAAAGACAAAATGAAAAAAAGAAGATTTTTGTTCCTATACATGCATTCCATCCAAAAGCAGTCTGCTGGAATTTCTATAAGGAAAATCATATTTTCATAATTTCCCTAGTTTGAACCATGGACATTTTTTTGTTATCAAAGAAACCTCAAGATCCAGGGTCATTTGTAGGTAACAGGGCCCTCAACTGAAATTGCTGGAGGTCTGGAAACAAGCTTGCTTACAGAACAAATTCTTTGGACAATGGAGTTCCTGTTAGCTTTGCACACCTGAGACTTAGGGGAAGGCTTCTAAGGGCCGGTTCACACATAGGTGACTTGCGATCCCACTTGTGTCACCTCAAGTTGCCCCAAGTTGCTTGACATAAGAAATCCCATTGAAGTGAATGGGATCCATCTTAATGTACACTACTGAAGTAGTTCAGACTTCAGAAAAGGTTCCTGTACTACTTCAAGGTTACTTCTATCCGACTTGTAGAATTCAATGAAAGTCACCTTCATGTCAGATCCCCATCTATATTGAAGCGACTTTACAGGAAAAAGAAAAGAATTTACACAGTTACTCCCCTTGAATTACCCAGGCAACCCCTCCCTCCCTTCTCTGATTGGCCTCAGGCAAAGTCGCCTGGCATGGAGGTCACTTCAGGTCACATTGTTTGTCGCCCAAAGTCACGCTGGAGTTGCGCTGAAGACGCCTTGAAGTAGCGTTCAAATTGCCTAGCAAAGTTGCCCCTGAAGTTGGATCGCTTATGTATGAACCAGCCCTTAGTGTTTTAGAAATGGACTCTGACAAACCTTGAACACATGCAAACAGGGATCAGAAAAATAAAATGTATGTGTTACTTTTTATTGACCCAGGACAATATAATTGTTGACTCAGCGACCTGCCAGTGTCTCAACGCTGGGAAAATAAACATGGGGGTGAGACCTCCATTTAAAGATATGAGCTGCTTGTAAAAAAATATTATTTCCCTAGCTCAAATGGTTCAGATAAAATAAGTCATTTAGTGGATTATTGCAATTCATAAGGTCAAGACTTTCATAACATTGTGTTTATACATATACTGTATCTATTTATGCCTGCTTACAAGCCAATGGTTTATAAACTCTTTTCCTGGATAAAATACTATAATTATTGTGGGCATATCTATAAATATAGGACTTTAGACTAGAGCATAACACAATGTTGCAATGTATCTATGTTGATTGGATACAAAAAGACTTTATCCTTACCAAATAGCCCAGTGTCGGTAAAAGAGTTCTTAATATCATAATGTGTTTATCTTAATGTAATTAATACTGTTAGGAATGTATGTGCGTGTTATACGTTACCATATTCAAATAATAGTTTATAGTGTGGGAAGTTTGTGTATATCATTAATATTTGTTTATGAAATCATGCCTTATCTGTAGTTAGAAATTTATTTGCATACTGCTGCACTAGAAGAGTAATGATCATAAATTAGCAACTACCAGGCTCGCCTAAGCATTCTATATATTTTAGATAAAATCACATGGTCCATTCTTCTACTAAAATATTAATTGGTCCTATAACAAATTATTTTATAAGATTAATTTCCCAGATAAATTTAGAATAAACACTTCTTGTTCTGGATTGCCACCCGGTGGCCAAGAGAGGTAATGCTTGAATAAACATATGGTTGATGATTATCCTGTCCGCCAATGAGAAGGAAGATTTTTGAACGATTTTTGAATGAACTGTTCGCAACTGAATATATGACAAGTCAGGTAGATAGGAAGGATCGTCAGACCATCTGATCAAACCACACACGTCCATCATCTGATACTTTACTGAATCTAGAACATACAGCTCCAGCATAGCTAGCCATTTTGGCAAGGCAAACAACAACCGGTAATCGTCAGCCATCTTAGGAGAGTCTGGCGGCGACTAGTTTAAAGCAAATAGCCAATTTAAAAGGGTAACTATATTTTCCACATTTATTATTGATTTTTGTTGTATGCAAGTATTTTATGATAGTTGATTTGCTACCCCATACGATATCCTAACACCCGAAAATTTGGTCATTTTAATTCCCTTACTGGCATAACTTTAGATGAACTTTGCCCCATGATTCAACTGCAGCGGGTCCACAGGTCAAGTTTTTTTTTTAAATCAGATACTTTTTCTATTGAAAAGTTTTTTTCTTTTACAATTCAGAAAACAGACAAAACAGAAATCTAAAAAAATGACCATGCACCTTACAGATTATATAATGATTGTTGAAAAAAAAGAATAAATTATCCACATTATAGAATAAGCCAAAATATTCAATTTAGAGCCTACGCATTGATGGTTCATGTATATAGCTCGTACCACTGATCTGTATCACTACCAACTTGCACCAAGTTCATCTATGCATACAACCTCTTTACTCAAACACAAACAGATTGGAGTCTAGCCATCGGGACCAAATTTTCCTATATTTTTTGGGGCATTTCCTATGTTTATATGTCAGTTCCTTCCTAAATTAAAATGAATCACATTAGTCCATTGGGCAGTTGTTGGTGGGGAGTTTGATATCCATTTCTGCAATATAAGTTTACGAGCTATGTACATAGAGAGCAGCCACATCACATGCATTTAAAATGGAAGGACATCTTCCGATATGACCCCTAGCAATGCTATTTTTGGATCTAGATGAACATGTGTGGAGCTTAAAGTATTTAAAGTATTGAATATATACTCGCAATATTTATGCAATTTAGGATAATGCCACAGCATGTGTATAAGTTTGCCCGTTTTAATAGTACATCTAGGACAGTTTGGTGTATCCATTTTTCCCAATGCATTTAGTTTTTGAGGAGTATAATGAGACCTGTGGATAATAAATAACTGGGTCAAACACTGTGAAGGGGATAAGGAGACTCTGGTCAAATTCACCAGAGCTTGCTCCCATTCCTCATCATTAATGGTCTCCAAATCCCTACGCCACCACTCAAAACTACCACCCTGTGTACTAACACTAGTTGTTGTTTGTAGAAGGGAATATATGTCTCCAACCAGTCCCTGCTTGGAGCCTCTTGTGGACAATGCCTTAGTTAAGCTTGGGGAGGGTTTAAATTTTAATAGGAAGGTTGCTGCCTGACTCTGCAGAGTATGCCGCAACTGCAAGTATTGAAAGAATGATTTATTGAATAAATTGTATTTCTCCACCAGTTTATTAAATGGTTGAATAACATCATTGTCAAAAAGCTGGGGAAAAAAGACAATGCCAGTCCTTTTCCATGAGTCAAGGTTTTTAAGCTTTGCTACCTCTGGTAGTCGTAGGTTGTTCCATATGGGCATGTATTGGATATATTCCTTGTGAGAAGTAAATTGTTACACAATAGACCAGACTTTATGGATTAAATATAATATAGAATAACAATGTTTGCTATAAAAATAATGAGCTGCTATTAACTGCACTGGTGGCTCCACTGGAAGTTGAGAAAATATAATTTGCTGTATAGGGTCCTCCAAGTCTATAACATTCCAACCATATAGATGTTGAAGTTGTGATGATAAGTAGTACAATATAGCACTAGGGACAGCTAGTCCTCCTCTATCTTTGGGCAGCTACAAAACTCCTAATTTAATCCGGGGATGTTTATATCTCCGTTTAAGATCTCTAAAGAGGGTGTCCACCTGTCGAAAGAAGCTCTGGGGCAACCATACAGGACAATTATGTAGAAGATACAACGATTGTGGCATCCAAAAGCATCTTTACCAGACTGGCCCTACCAACTACAGTCAAAGGCAGTTTGCTCCACATTTAAATGTAGAGACTACAGCTATTTGGGATGTGGAACTTTGACATATTATCCCCCAAGGGGTCTATCGGTAAAAGAACCAACTTATCCCAATTTATTGTAAAACCTGAAAATGAACCATATGTGTTAATTAGAGACATCACTGCTACTAAGGAATACCACGTATCTCTCAGAAATAAAAGTGCATCATCAGCGTATAGGGCAATTTTCTCCTCTCCTAAAGATCTGCAGAACTGTAATGGTAATTCGTAAGTTCTATATATAATTGTAATCTATTTTGTATGTATTGCACACTGCACTCATTGTGCACATGGCACTAATAATGTTTTCATTACATGTTTGCATTCTTTTGAGTCCTGATTAGAATTAGCCTGCCTATGTTATCCCCCTTGTTACCATACAAGTACAATTGTAATATCAATGTGATACCTACATAATCATGTGTATAAAAACCTTCAATTGCGTCATAATAAGGCAGAATAGTTATTTTGAAAGATGCTGCATGTATTGTTTGTGTCTGTTCCCTACTGCAGTAGTTATTAATAATTTGGAACCACTAATCAATATGAGGATAGGAGTTGCCTATCTATAAAATTCCTTGTCAGGTGGCGAGCCAGTCAGGAGGGCTATTTACAGGTGACCCTGAGAATCCAAAACGAGGAGTTTGAGAAGATCCAGGAATTTCTGATAATCAGCCAGCTGAGGTAAGCCTTTTGCTTACATTTGAGTTATCAGATTTCCCCAATCGGTAAGGCATTTTCGGGACAAAGGGTACCTATTTTACACCCCTTAATCGAACTGTATTGATTGGTGTTTATATGTTATGTTGTCACTGTATATTGTCCACCAAAGTGTTATAGATAAGAAAGGGAAGAATAGTGCTGTTCACAGGTTATATATGAAGTGCACATCTGCTAGATAAAGTAGTTTAGAGGCAAGAGGGTATAGGCACAAGTAGAGAAGAGAGAAGACTGGCCAGTCATGGGCATTAAATTAAGTAAGGGAATGAAGGGTAAAAGACCCTCAAAAAATGCCCAGCGCAAAAGGAACGCTATAAAATATATGAACCAAACGTATGGTTCACGTCTATACTGAGCCCCTAGATAAATGGTTAGAGTGGACAGCGATCCACAATAGGTAACTGGGTTACCAAAGGACTAAGAATCATGCAGATTTAAACAGCTAGAGGGACAGCTATCTATGTGGATGGATCAAGGGTGACAGACATTTAACACTAGACTGAAAGGGACATTTTTGATGTTAAGTTGTGGGATAAATTTAGGGTCAGGCACTAAAACTAGTAAATTCTAAAACAGAAAAGGGAGAGCCAAAACAGAATACTTGATATGTTGTCAGAGAGGAAATATGGGATGAGCACTATGGCTGCCCGTTTGATCATAGAAGCTACAGTATGTGAAGTATGGGATTACGGTACAAGGTATATCAGAACAAAATAAGGAAAGAAAAATTTAGGGAGGTAAAACTCAATTTAAGCAGGGAAATATTAAAGAGAGTTAAAAGAAAGTGAGAGTATGATATGCATGTGTTGTATACAAATGGGAAAAATGTAAGCGATTTTAGAGAGATAATTGTGTATGTGTGTGAATGCTGGAACCTTTAGTCCCACATCATGTGTGCCCTGTGCAGCTGTGACCCCCTTCCAAAGAATGTCCTGGATGAGGCTTTAGTGGCAAGGACACCCATGATATGACTACACGCATATCATAACAAAATATGCTGAGTTAATGAATGTAATGATAAACAATGTGATCACAATTATTTTGAATCTGTTTTCCAAACATGGTAAAATGGAGGTTACATTTAAACGCGTACATAGAAAAGTGCACAAAGTATGGAATTAAATGGAATATCCTTTGATAGTGGAAACAGTGCACAAAAAAAAAGGGAAACTAAGTAAAATGT
>BLSH010263859.1:122863-135675 GCA_018402905.1 Glandirana rugosa
TGATTAGCCACGAGATTTTATTTACAGGGTCAGGCACTTTAACAGAGAGTTTTATACAAGTTTGGTATTTGTTTTTTTACACTTTTTTACCTTTTTATATTTATTGAGAAATCAGCCCAGTTCTCCAGGAACCCGAAACCCTCCTTTCTACACCAGCTCCTCAGCCACTTGTTGACTTCCCTAATCTCCCGCTGCCTCTCTGGTGTGGCTCGATGTACCGGTAGTATTTCTGAGAATACCACCTTGGAGGTCCTAATCGTCAACTTTGCTCCTAGGTCCCTGAAGTGTTTTTTTAGGACACTCCACCTACCTCTAACTTTGTCATTGGTGCCAACAGGTCTTCCCCAGCCCCTCCCAGCAATATGTCCACCTGATCCGTGATATATTTTATATATTTTTTATAATTTTTATATTTTTCCATTTTTTCACATTTTTTTGTTTATGGTTTGAACATATTTTGAGAGACAATTTCACGGACTGGGACATTTATTTTAGAGCACCGATTAGTATTATTTGTAAGCTGTTTAGCGGGGAGGCTATTAAGTGTGATTATATTTATAATATCCTCTTATGTGGATGGTTTTTGTGGATCCAGCCTTGAGATTCACAATATCTGTAATACTAAGGAATATTCACGTTAAATGCTTGGTTGCACATGAATGTATATCTATATTGTATAGAGGAGAGTAACAACACTATACTATATCGCATTGTAAGTTTAAGTTTTACACTATTTATTATTTTTATAAGCAGACTCGGATTATTACACACGGCGATATATATAGACAGGAATTGTTTATTATCGTTTGATACATTGCACTATAGGTCAGCGCTTTGCTACACACCCCTTGATGTAATACTTGACGTCAACCTTTTATGCGCTGTGCCTTAGCTCACCCAGGCCTTGCTGCAATTATAGTAAAAATGTCATCACATGGCCTAGGAGGAAACAGCAAAAAAGGGTACATACAACACTATCTTAAGTCCTTTATTTAGATGTCAATCAGCCAACTCTATGACCACTAACAGGTTAAGTGCACAACATTGATTATCTTGTTACAATGGTCTGAAAGCCAGTGGGTTGGGCAGTGAGTAAATATGTTATCCCTGAAGCTGATGTGTGGAAAAAATGGGTATCGCAGTTTGTTGTGTATGGGACTGCATAGCCACAGACCAGTCAGGGTGTCAATGCTGACCCGTATCCACTGCAGAAAGTGCCTACAATGGGCATGTGAGCATCATAACTGGACCACGGAACAATGGAAGAAGGTGGCCTGGTCTGATGAATCACATTTTCTCTTACATCAAGTGGATGGTGGGGTGCATGTGCATCACTTACCTGGGAAAGAGAGAGCACCAGGATGCACTATGGGAAGAAGGCAAGCCAAAGGAGGCAGTGTCATGCTTTCTGCTGGGAAACCTTGGATCCTGCCATTCATGTGGGTGTTACTTGACATGTACCACCTTTCTAAACATTGTTGCTGACAAAGTACACCACTTCATGGAAAGAGTATTCTCTGATGGCAGTGGCATCTTTCAGCAAAATAATGCTTCCTGCCACACTGCAAAAAATGGTTCAAGAATGGTTTGAGGAACACAACAATGACTTGGAGGTGTTGATTTGACCTCCAAATTATACACATCTCAATCCAATCAGGCATCTGTGGGATGTGCTGGAAAAACAAGTCTGATTCAAGGAGTGCCCTACCTCGCAACATACAGGACTTGAAGGATCTTCTACTAATGGCTTGGTGCTAGATACCATAGCATACCTTCAGAGGTCTAGTGACAACCATGTCCCGATGGGTTAGGGCTGTTTTGCAAAAGGGGCATTATTCACTATTAGGTGGGTGATCATAAAGTTATGGCTGATCGGTGTAGATTTGTGGCTGGTGGTGTATTCTATCCATACAATAGGGAGAAGGAGATATCTGGCTTTAGAACCCCTTTAATTGCTTGCTATGCTATGCATAACAACTCTTTACTTATCTCATCATTCCTTTTACATAGAGAAGGAAATTGCAGCAATGAGTTTCACTGCCAAACTATCAAATACATTGGTGAAGGTGCCCAAATAATTGCTCTGACAGGAGTTCACGGGCTGCATATTCTCTTGTTAGCCTTAACCTGATGGCTTTCAGCAGTTTAAAACTCCATATCCTGCCTATTAAAGACTGTGAGGTGGTGTTGCGCTGTGGTAAGGATGCAATAACAAAGTATAGTAATAAAACACTAAATATCAGCTCATATGTGACATAATATACAGAAACAATAGCGTAATGTATAAATGCTGGTGAACAGTAGCGCTGTGGGCTCAAACTGCAAAAATGAGCGTTACATGAACAAACACGTATGGTCAAACAGTGAAATACTGTAATTCAAATCACATATAAATGTCCAGTGCAGTCCCAAAAACGCTAGTCCAATAGTGACTAATCCTCATTGGTTATCCTATGTGACTAATAAGAATTGCAGACAGTGTGAATCCTTCCCCGGTACAAACACCTAAGTGCAGGGTGGTCTCTCACCTTCCTGCTGTAAGGTAACAGCATGTAAGGGTATCACAGCCCAATTAAGACTCATCCGGGCAGCTCCTAGATGTCACTTCGGGTGTCACACGGTGCCAAGCTGAACATACCAATCATGGATGGATGGTGGCTGCGCCCTGAGGGTTCCTTATATAAAGCTCCCATGCAGAGTGGAAAAGGAAAGGGGAATGCCCAAAATAGTGTGATACCGTTTTACAATAAAAAGCATTTACTCAGATCTCAAGGTAGACACTCACAATTAAAATTGGAAACAGTACATAAAATCCACGAGCAAAGAGCTCGTCCTACCGCATCACTTCCGGTGTGCTAGTGGACCAATTCCAACGCGTATCATCACATCACGTGAATTCATCAGAGTTTCCCTGATGAAGTCAGAGACTGACCTGTCAGAGCTCCATTCTCCTCTATGGAGAATCGGATGAACACGGACCATCTGTCCGTGCTCATCCGATCCGATCCACCAGGCGGATGGAAAATAGGGCTTCCATCTGTCTGTTTCTGGCTGATCTGAGCGGTAAGGGTCATTTTTGCAGTTTGAGCCCGCAGCACTACTGTTCACCAGCATGTATACATAATGCTATTGTTTCTGTATATTATGTCATGTATGAGCTGATATTTAGTGTTTTATTACAATATTTTGTTATTGCATCCTTACCACAGCGCAACAGCACCTCACAGTCTTTATTTCACACACTTGGGCATGGATTCACCCATAGGTGTATGCAACAGTGGGCCATTATAATTAGTTGGGCCCTCACCCCTGTGGTAGCGTGGGAGCACCCCAATCACTTTACAATATCCTGCATATTAACACAGTGTGGATCATTGTATGATCCAGAAGCATCTAGGACACTTCTAACTTCAATCTTATCATCGTTAAAAGATTAAAAGAAAATTCTTGTGCTGCACTTAAAGAGCTCATATACGCACCTCCCTAGCAGTGCGTATCTCTCAGCTTCCATCCCTTCCAGCACTTCTGGCCTCCAGAAAAGTATTTTTAGCCTGCAACATTTTCAAGAGTGTCAATTGCCTGTGTCTCTGCTGAGTGCTGTGGTTTCATCATCTGACCCCTACAAAAACATAAGTGACATAGAAGTTGAAGAGCCTGATAGAGGCTGCATTGCTGCAACAGAGGGAAGTAGAGGCACAGGCTGCCTGAGTGTACAATAAGAGGTCTATTTATAAATACATTTGCTGATATTCTGACAAGCATTCTCACAGCCATTATTAATAATCCATGTGTTTTGTGTAATATGTTTATTTCCTATGATTGTCAGCTCCATCTAGAGGCAATAATGCAGCATTTCCTGAAATACCCCAATCACAAAAATACTGAATTATGGCCACTAGATGGAGCTGCAGATCATAAGAAATGAACATGTTAGTCAAAATATATGGGTTATTCATGCCGGCTGTACAAACACCTGAGATATTTGCACATTTAACTTTTTATAACTTGACCCCTTAGAATTCTTCTATTGTAGGCACCTTTCTTTAGCATTCTCCTTTAACATGACAGGGTCGCTTTAAAGAAATGTTCAAAATAACTTGTTACTACAATAAAAGCACAATGCAAAAAACATAATAAAATGGGCATCCATCTGTAAGTAATACCTAGTATAACCAGTTGTTCCATGTGTGGTTTGGACTGATGGCTTTCAAACACCACAGTAACTAATAATTAGCCAGTTTCTGTACCAGAATAGGTTGTATCTATTAGTAAAGGTAGCTTCCACAGAATGTATTAACATTATTTTCTCCCTAGCTACATTCACTGATGATGATGATTGATTTTATGCATTATTTATTTATTATTTGTGTATGTGAAAAGCTTTTTTATAAGTGTTGCAAAACATTTTGAAATTGCTATATTAAGAGCAATTCTCTCTAGAAATATAATAGATCAGGTTATACAAGGCGCACAGTTAGAGGGATACCAAATCACTGTAGGCATTGTGAAATCACACATTATCAGAAAAGCCTTTTGTACTTTGTTCTCCGTTTTCTGAGACTTCATATAGGTGATTGTTGCCTGCTAACACATGCTTGTAATACAGACAAAAGGGGAAAATATATAGGTGTTAAAATGATGGAATGGGCATTGTAATCCAATACTGCAACTCCACCTTTAGGCCTCATGCACACAGGACTTAAAAAAAAGAGCTGTAAAGCTAGTACCGACACCAGGAAAAACACCAGTCAAAAACATGATTTTATCAGCGTTTTGCATTGGCGTCAATGCGCGTTTTTCCGCGCTAGCTTTAAGTCACGTTTCTCTGTCTCTATTCAAAATCAAGGGTTCCCTATGGGAGCCCATAGGTTTGAATAGAAGTCGTACCAGAAGTGGAATCATGATGATCCAACTTGCGGTGCGACTTGTGTGCTGAGGATCTTGAAGGGGAACCCCGCAAAAAAATGAAAAAAAAAATGCGTGGGGTCCCCCCAAGACGAAACCAGACCCTTCAGTCTGGTATGGATAATGACGTGGGACTCCCCCCCCCCCAAAATCCATACCAGACCCTTATCCAAGCACGCAGCCTAACAGGCCAGGAAAGGTGGTGGGGACGAGTGAACCAATACCCCGAACCATACCAGGCCACATACCCTCAACATGGGGGGGTGTGTACTTTGTTGATGAGAACAAGGGCCTCTTCCCGACAACCCTTGCCGGTGATTGTTAGGGTCTGTGGGCAGGGGCCTTATCTGAATCTGGAAGCCCCCTTTAACAAGGGGGCCCCCAGATCCTGACCCAGACCCTATGTGAATGAGTATGGGGTACTTTGTACCCCTCCCCATTCACCTGAAAAAAAGTGTAAAAAAAAACACATTACACAGGTTTTTAAAGTATTTTATTAAATCAGCTCCGGTGTCTTCTCCCCTAGCCGCCTCTTCTCCCTCTCCGGCGTCTTCTTTCTTCTGCTCTTTTGCGGGACCTTCTTTCTTCTGAGGGGTCTTCTACCTTCTGCTCTGTCTTCTGCTCTTTTGCCACTGTCTTCTCCTTTTCTCTCTGTTTTTCTTCCCATGTTGACACAACGCGATCTCCGGCACTAATGCTGTATATGTGCTCTGCTTTGACTTATATTGGCATGGGGCGGGGCCATCTACTGATGTCATCTGGAGGCCCTGCCCCCTTATGACATCACTGCCTGAAGCATGATGGGGCAGTGGCATCATAAGGGGGTGGGGCCTCTGGGTGACATCAGCGGATGGCCCCATCCCATACCAATATAAGTCAGCAGAGCACGGATATAGCATTAGTGCTGGAGATCGCGTCATGTCAACATGGGAAGAAAAACAGAAGAGCAGAAGACAGAAGATCGAGCAGAAGATAGTAGACCCCTCAGAAGAAAGAAGGCCCCACAAAAGAGCAGAAGAAAGAAGACGCCGGAGAAGAAGAAGAGTCGGAGAAGGGAGACGCAGGGGCTAATTTAATAAAATACTTTAAAAACCTGTGTAGTGTGTTTTTTTTACACTATTTTTTCAGGTGAATGGGTAGGGGTACAATGTACCCATACTCATTTACATAGGGTGGGGGGCCGGGATCTGGGGGCCCCTTGTTAAAAGGGGCTTCCAGATTCTGATAAGCACCCCACCCACAGACCCCAACAACCATCGGCAAGGATTGTCGGGAAGAGGCCCTTGTCCTCATCAACATGGGGACAAGGTGCTTTGGGGTGGGGAGCGCAGGCCCACCCCTGCCCCAAAGCACCCACCTCCCTTATATTGAGGGCATATGTCCTGGTATGGTCCAGGAGGGGGGGCACTCGCTCACCCCCCCTTTCCTGGCCTGCCAGGCTGCGTGCTCGGATAAGGGTCTGGTATGGATCGTCCTGGGGGGGAACCCCACGCAAAATTTTTTTTTCATTTTTTTTTGCGGGCTTCCCCTTCAAGATCTTCAGCACACAAGTCGCACAGCAAGTTGGATCATCATGATCCGACTTCTGGTGCGACTTCTATTCAAATCTATGCGTTTCCATAGGGAACCACTGATTTTGAAAAGAGACAGAGAAACGCCTGATGAGGTTTAACGCTGTGTATACAACGTTAAGCCACATTTGTGCCCATTTTTCAGCATTAGAACATTTCTACAGCTGAAAAACATCTCTCAGAACCCACTAGTCTTGCGTTTTTTTACAGCTCAAAAATGCCACAGCCAAAAACAGTTGATAACAGCCTATGTATGCACACATAGGATAATATAATGAGGAGTTTATTGACTGTAGAAAAAAAAATGTCTTCAGCTAAAAACAGCAGCCTTAAAAATGTCCAAAAACGTGTGCATGAGGCCTTAGCCTTTCGGCTCAGGATAATCTTTTAAATTGGGCATTTTCACACAGCACCAAGACAGTATTATTAGAAGCAGTAATAACAGCAATAATATGTACATGCTTTGCATGGTGTTTGCATATTTAGATAATTGTTAGATAATTGTATATGCACAATATTTACAATAATTTGTTACTGTCTCTGTCACAAAAATGTCTCAGACCACCATTATTACTATTATTATTTTTTTTTTTTTTTGTGGTTTACAATAAAAGGACATGCATTTTTTATTTATTTTTACATATTCCTTTTATGTATTTACTTTAAGGGTTGGGTATTATATTTTCAAAATAATTTTGTTTTCCTTTTTAATCGGGTAAAGTATAAAAAATTGCATGTGAATATTTTAAATTTGCTATTTGCAACCAGCATGTGGAGAGCATCAAGTAAGAGCAGTGTCTACGTGCAAGCTGATTTACAACTTACATTTAAAAACAGACATGGCAAGTATGGAGACCAGATTACACAAACAGAGTGAGTCACATGGGAAGAATAAATACAGTTCTGGGCTTTCTTAGTAGAAAGCCTATCATTAAAAAAACATGTATTATCTGCAAAATAGTGATTTTATACAACTTAAAAAAAGAGATCTAAATTGTTGTCTGTTTATAGACCTGCAAATGTACAGAAAATTTCAATCAAACAAATTATGCAAAACACTAGCTTTTATTTAGGTCCATTATATAGTCCACCACTTTCTATGCATGTTTATTGCAGACTGCTGCATCTCAGGTATTTAAGACAAACAATTTTCGCAGACTTATGTCAGACACTAGAGACAGTATAGTGGAATCTTCATCTTTTCACAGCTTAGGCTTGTTAGCTTGGCATGCTGACCCACTCCATATGTATATACATTATACACCCTCTTCTGATACATTATGCATTTTGAAAAACTGAAAAATGATGTGACATGGTTATATAATGCTTTCTCTAAATGCCAAATATTGGATATTGCAAGGTTTGAGATTCTGAAGCTGTGGAATAAATGTAGAAACACTTTTTCTCATTCAAGTTGTCATGTGAAATATCATGGTTCATTAGTTCCCTGACACAATCTGTTGACAGATACGTTATGCATGAACTGTTCATATGCATTGCACATCTATTTTGGTGAATGGTAAAACACAGGCAATTATGTTTTTTTATGTTTTTTTCAGCATTTCCGCCTGCCGCATTAAAAAAGAGTCAGCAGAGATAGCCACGGTAGAAATTTACTTACCTGTTATGCTTTACTAAGTCAAATGTACTGTATATCACAGCTTTATTTATGACAAATGGCTCAGTGTAATGAGAACAAAAGTGGAGATCAGACTGCTAAATTCATCTGTTACATTTTTTACTGTTTTCAATGAAAACAGAAACCATGAATTTGAACATGGAAGTTCTACATTTTCTAAGGCAGTGATGCTCAACCTGTGGCCTTCGGAGCCCTCTGCGATCAAGGGGTTGGCAACGCACCATCTCATGTTTCAGGTGGAGTGATACCAAATGAACTTCACCTGAGACCTTTCTAGCAGCCTGGAGAATTATACCAGAAGAAGCTGGAAGAAGAAAAGGTCAGTGTATTAAACATCACATGCAATGGGAATATAAAAAAGGATTATTAGGCGTATGCGCGGTAGCTCCTAATATGGACATGTAATCCGAGATGCTCCAGCACCGCCCGCCCCCTTGCTACCTGGCTCATACACCCACCATCGGGTCAAGGATCATCCGATGCCACCCCTAATGTTCGCGGGATCTGTCTGCCGCAACCTACGGGGACAATTTGGAGAGGGGACTCCACAGGCCACAGTCTCCAAGATGGCATCCGCAATTCAGCAGCAGACACACGCTGCTAGCCCGGCCTCTCTGCTTCTTTCTCCTGTGCCCTCACACACTCAGGGACCTCATGTGAGTTCTCCCTACATGGGGCCCCCTCTCCAGCATCCACTTAATCTCTGCTGGGGAATATTATGGAGGAACTGGGCCTTTCACCCATGGAAGCAGGCCCTCCACAAACCCCACAGCCATTGCAGCAGGTTGGCATGGTCCCTGAGCACCCTGTGGACATGGCGGCAATGTTCTCCAAATTTGCTGATCTACTCAATCAAGACCTGCAGAACACAGCCATTAAAATCACTAGTGATATAAAAGCAGACCTCCAGACTCTAGACTCCCACATAGAATTTATGGAAATGAAATTGGACGTTACTATTGACAGAACAAACCGAAACACAGACCGAATACAGGATGTTCAAGATCAACTTGAGACTCTCTAAAATTGACAATCTCGAGAACAGAAACAGGAGATACATCTTTAGGACCTGAGGGCTCCCAGAATCCTTTAAGGATGTAACCAAAACGGTCCATGCCTTCATTAGAAAACTCATACCGGATATATCCCCCAGCACTGACTTGAACTGGACCAAGTCCACCAGGCTCTAAAACCTCCACGTTCTTGGTTCTGGCAGAACAGAATATCAAGTACTGGTGGCTCTTTCCCTTCAATCTCAAGTTTCCTTTCAAAAATAAACCCTACATATTTGCCTCATTCTCTGATGGAGAGCACCTTCTTTTGAAGCTGGATATACTACAACAAGATCCAACTCCACAACACTCGTGCTCCATGGCCAACTCATCAAAACAACAACTTCCAACAAGTCCTCTGACTCCGGTGTGGAAAAAGTCCAAGTCTAAGAAGTCGAAAGAGACTCTTCCTCCTTGACAATCTGAATCCCCGGACTTTTTCATCCTCTTTACTCCTCCTGGGAATGTCATCTTCCTCTGGGACTCAGGGGTTGTTCCTGTTGTCTCACTGATACAGCTTTAGTGATTGGTCTGGGCATCCACAATGCAGCAGCAGACACACGCTGCTAGCCCGGCCACTCTCCTTCCTTCTCCTGCGCCCTCCCACATTCAGGGACCCCACGTGAGTTCTCCCTACATGGGGCTCCCCTATCCCGCATCCATGGAATCTCTGCTGGGGAACATTATGGAGGAGCTGGGCCTTTTACCCATGGAAGCAGGATCTACTCGATTGCGGCCTGCAGAACATAGCCATTAAAATCACTAATGATATAACAGCGGACCTCCAGTCTCTAGGCTCCCGCATAGAAGCTATGGAAATTAAATTGGACGTTACTATTGCCAGAACAAACCAAAACACAGACCGAATACAGGATCTTCAAGATCAACTTGAAACTGCTGTATCTAAAATTGGCGATCTCGAGAACAGAAACAGGAGATATATCTTTAGGATCCGGGGGCTCCCGGAATCCTTTAAGGATGTACCCGAAATGGTCTGTGCCTTCATTAGAGAACTAATACCAGATATCCCGCAGCACTGACTTGAGCTGGACCGAGCCTATCGGGCTCTAAAACCCCCGCGCTCTTGGTTCCTGCGGAACAGAATATCAAGTACTGGTGGCTCTTTTCCTTCAACCTCAAGTTTCCTGTCAAAAATAAACCCTACACATTTGCCTCATTCGCTGATGGAGAGCGCCTTCTTTTGAAGCTGGGTATACTAAGACAGGATCCAACTCCACAACACTCGAGCTCCATGGCCAACTCATCAAAACCACAACTTCCAACAAGTCCGCTGACTCCGGGGTGAGAAAAGTCCAAGTCTAAGCAGTCGAAAGAGACTCTTTCTCCTTGACAATCTGAATCCCCAGATTCTTCATCCTCTTTATTCCTCCTGGAAAAGTCATCTTCCTCTGGGACTCCGGGCTTTTTCCTGGTGTCTCACTGATGCAGCTTCAGTGATTGGTCTAGGCCTTTTTAGGCCAACTGGTTTCCCCTTTTTGTTTATTTTGGGAGTCACAATGTTAGTTTTTTCTTTTTAATTTTTTTTTAGGGTTAAGCTATCCCTGGCCTCTTCCAAGGTTTTCCTCTCAATGCATCGTTCACCTCGGCCTTATGCACATATGTTTAAATATTTTATCTGGGTTTCTAAATATTTCATTTTTGTTATTGGTGCCTTTCCATTGCTAAAGGCCTTAGGCCTTTGCTTTGCTTGCTTATTCTTGGGGCGTCTCGTGACTGGTGTGGTGCTCATGCCCCTCCTCCTGTCTCGGAATACTGGAAGTATCTCCTCTCCCAGACAGAACCACCTCCTCTCCCGAAGTGGAGGCATTTTTGGTAATGCTGAGAAGTGGTGAGGGACACTGCTCCTCTCACCCTGGTCGACTTCCCCACTCCCCTGTCTCTTCTCTCCTCTCCTCTTCTCTATCTTGCTCCCATCTATAACTCTCTTTCTCTTTCAGTGACCGATCTGGACCTACTGAACTGGCATTTCGCAAATACAGAAAAATCCTTTGGTGGCGGATCTCATGGTTTTCCTTTTGAGTGGTGATGGGTAAGTGCTCACACAAAGCTGGCTGTTCTCATACCTCTGCTCCATGGCTAATACACCCCATTCTACGCCCCTCCTCCGGGTGATTTCTCATAATACTCAGGGATTCATCTCACCTACTAAACAAAGGAAAGCCCTGAACATAAATTTGATGTAGTTCTCCTACAGGAGACTAATTTTCCTAGGAAATATAGCCCCTCCACACCAAATACTCCACATTTTTTATGACCAACGCTGAAGACAACACCAAGGGGGTGGCGATTCTCTTCTCTCTAAGTTGTAAATTCTCACTCCTTCTGGAACATAGGGACCCTGAGGGAAGATTCATCTTAGTCAAAGGGGCCGTAGATGATCAAATTTACTCTTTTGTTTCCTACTATGCTCCAAATAAGGGACACTACTTCTTCTTTTAATCTCTTTCTATTTCAGACCCTGAGCCCCCTTTTAGAGGGCACAATGATTCTGGGAGGTGATTCTAGTGTGACCAGGGAGAGGACAAATCGCGTCCATTTGGGGACCGCATCACCCACCCTTCGAAACAAAGACTCCATATTTCCAAGTGATCTTCCAACAGGGACTGGTAGATGTTTGGAGAGAAAATAATCCAACAATGCGTGACTATACCCATTATTCAAGCTCTCATAACTCATTTGCCAGGATAGATCATATTTTTGTCTTCAATGTCCTGGTCCCTCGGATATCTAAATCCTATATTAAGGACTCTGTCTGGTCAGATCACTCTATGGTATTTCTCACCTTTCAACGTCCATCGGGCCAGAGAGGTGGTAGACACTGGAGGCTCAATGCGTCCATTCTCAGTGACCCCATCAAGGCTAAAGAGATTGAGGATGCCATTAATGAATATTTCCTCATAAATGATACATCGGGTACCTCCCCAGAAATGCTTTGGGCAGACCACAAGGCTACGATTAGGGGTAAACTCATTCAAATAGCTTCCCAGCTACATAAAGCTAAATGTGCAGACATTGACAGACAGGAAAAGGCTTTTATCGCCCTTTCTAGAATGCATAAATCCAACCTGCAGTCGGTTCCCATAGAAAGACTAGATGCTGCTCTCGCAGCTCTTAACCTGGCTCTCACCTCCGAGGTGGAGAAGAGCCTACATTGGAGCAGGGCTAACTTCTACTATCAAAGAGATAAATTGGACTCCATGCTAGCAAGGAGATTATCTACTAAGTTTCGGTCCTTAGTTTTACCCAAAATTAGGATAGGGGGGGGACACTATCCCAGAATCCACAACGCGAATTGAGAGCATTTCAGGAATTCTACCTAAAACTCTAAAGGGCGGGGCCCAACCCACACTACCATAAGCTCTTTCTAGACACAATTAGGATACCCAAACTAGATGAGCGTCATTGCCAAAAACTGGAAGCTCCAGTCTCGGCTGAAGAGGTAGCCCTAGTCATCAAACATCTGAAGAGCCAATCTACTCTGGGCCCTGATGGGTTCTCTGTACCCTACTATAAAACCTTTACCACTACCCTACCCCCCTACTTAGCCAGTTTTTTTAAATTCTCTCCAACAAGGAGCCCCTTTAGAACGCTCTCTTATCACCGCGTTTATTTTGATCAACCCTA
>BLSH010263859.1:146351-162367 GCA_018402905.1 Glandirana rugosa
CAATAAGTTATGACGGGCAGTCTCCTCCACTGACGACTACGTGAGTGGTTCGGAAACAACTTCCTTGTAGTATCAATAAAGGTCTTCTTCGACTTGTATTAAACTGTTTCGTGAACGACAACTCTTCCCACAACCTATTTGTTGTCGTTTCAACGAAATATTTGACTGATATATAACGTATACGTAATATGAATAGATCCGTTGTCCACCGCGACATCATAATATATATAATATTACATATCAATACAAAAGATACTATATTGTCCTACATACCAGGTAGAGACAATATACATGAGCAAACGGCAGTGTTGAATTGTAATTCTGTTAACTTGCTGCACATTTTTATTATGTAGAGTATTGATTTATCACTGGAAGCTTGTTGTATACAGCAAGCAGCGTTATCTTTCATGGAAAAATATCACATCATGTCTTACAGGAACTTAATAACAAACGAGTACATATAACAGAGATGGACCATACATCCTGTTATATCATAGAAAACATAACTATACATTATAATATATATAATACTACAGCGCCACCTGTTGCCTAGATAAGTATAATGCATATGCAATATATAGTCAGTTTATAAAGCAACTTTGCTGTTGTTTATCCAACACCCTTCTCAACAGCAAGTGCTTTGTCAAATTATGTTCAGCTTCTTCTGGAAATAACTATGATGTTCCTTCAACAAAGGCTTGGTGAGTGCATCAGCAGTCACCTCCTCTGACGGGCAGTATTGAATAACACCTTGTTCTTGATTGTCCCTCAGTAGGTGATACTTGAGGTTGATGTGTTTAGTCCTAGGATTGACCCTTTCTGATTGTGTAAGCTTTATATTTCCCTGGTTGCCTTCAAAAATGGGAATTGGTTTTGACATGTCTATCCCAATGTCCACAAAAAGTTGCCAAATCCATATCGCTTCTTGACATGCATATGCTGCTGCAATGTACTGCTTCAGTTGAAGATAAAGTGACAGTTGCTTGTTTTCGACTAGACCAACTTATGATTTCTTCCCCATACTGGAAGGTGAATCCACTTGTGGATTTGCGGTCTGTACAGTCCCTGGCCCAATCAGCACATATCCGACCAGTTTTGGATTGGATGTTGCTGGTAACCGTAACTTCATCTAAATTGTTCCTTTGAGGTACTGCATCACTCTTTACACTGCGTTCCAGTCACGCTGAAAGGGGGCTGAGACTTCCCTGCATAGTATGTCCCCTGCTGCGGCTATGTCTGGTCTTGTCACAGTGACAACATATAGCAGCTTACCAATTGCTCTGTGATACATATCATTATTAGGTAGAACGTTTTCTGCTTCAATTCTCTTTTGATAGCCTAGTTCCATAGGAATTTTTACTTCCTTTGCATCTTGCATATGGAATTGTTCCAAGACTTCGGAAATTTTCTGAGATTGGTTGAGAAGATAACTTCCATTTTCTTCTCGCTCTATTTGGACTCCCAGATAGTAGCTAATGTTCCCTAGCTCTTTGATTTCAAAATTTTCTTTCAGCTTGTGAACTATCTGATTGTAATCCCCTTCTTGTTCAAATAAGTTATAATGTCAACAACATAGATAAGAATGCATATCCATCTGTCTTCTTGATTCCTGGAGTAGAGACAGGGGTCTGCTTTACTTCTTGAGAATCCCTCTCTGGCAAGCACTTCGGTCACTTTCCACATCCTTGCAGATTTCTTAAGACTGTAAATGCTCTTCTGAAGTTTACATACAAGGTGGTCTCCTTGCTCGAACCCTGGTGGTAGCTCCATGTAGAGATATTCCTTAATGTCTCCATATAGGAAAGGAGTCTTAACGGCTAGGTGTTTCACTTGCATGTCCTTACCGGCTGCAACACTAAGAAGCATTCTGATGGTGGAGTGTATTACAGGAGCGAATGTTTCAACTTAATCTTCACTGAATTTCTGGGAATAACCCTTAGCAACTAGTCTGGCTTTGTATTTGAGGATATTCCCTTCTGCGTCTGACTTTACTTTGAGAGTCCACTTACTTCCTATAGTTTTGTGGTTAGGAGGGAGCTCTGTGAGTGTCCAGGTTTTATCTTCTTCTTCTGCTGCCTTTCTCCATTTATCAGCTTCAAGTTTTGCCAGTTCTTCTATGTCTTCCCAGGATGTTGGTTCATGTATGCTGTGTGTGTTTGACAGTGTATGACAGCTTGCGGGGTGGTATCCTCTTTGCAGTCTGAGTGGATCTTCTGATTTCAGGCAGTTCAGCAGAATCTGGTGGGGAACTTGTTTTAGGCATTGTGACTTCCACCTCTTGTTCTGACTTCTGCACAGGTTCACTTTGATCAACCTTTTCTACTGGTTTGCTTGGCATATTCACTTCACAGCTTTCAGGGATCAGTGTTTCTGGTGATGGGCTCTCCTCAAAATAAACACTATGGCTTATTGTCACTTTGTCAGTCTTTGGGGGTAGGATTCTGTAACCCTTAGTTTGCTCACTGTAGCCTATTAGAATGCCCTCTATGGCTCTGTTCTCCAGCTTGGATCTCTTTTCACTTGGAATATACGCATATGCTTTACATCCAATCACTCTGATGGGCTTTGATCTATGTCACATTTCGAATTGAGTACTTTTAAAGGCTCTTGAGGGTAGTCTGTTCTGCAGGTAGGTTGCAGTCATGACTGCTTCTCCACAGTACTTGTGAGATAGGTTGGCATCCGACAACATGCACCTGGCCAAGAGTGTGATTTTTCCTTTCTGCTACACCATTTTTTTTCAGGAGTGTAAGGTGTGGTTGTCTGGTGTACTATTCCTTGTCTCTTCGGGTATGAGGCCACTTCTTTGCTTATGTATTCTTCCCCATTATTGGTGCGTATTATTCCTGGTTTGCATTGGAATTTGTTGCTAGAAACTCTTGAAGTTTCTCTGATGTTTCATTCTTGTGTTTCATCAGTTAAGTAGTTGTGTACTTGGAATAATCATCAATGAAAGTCAGCAGATATCTGTTCCTACCAAAAAAGCACAAGTGGGAATCCCATATATAAGAGGTAGTGTGCTTACCCTGAAATCAGGGGGGTAGCAGGTCAAGAATCAAACATCACAAAAATGGAAAAACAAAACTGAACCAACCATGTAAGTCAACTATGTATTAGAACAAAAATTAACATGACAAAGCCCGGACCATCCATCCCACATCACAGTGCCTCCAAAAGATACCCTCCCACCCCTCACCCACTAAGGAAACCACCCAGCCTTATCACCTGTCTACCCTATTAGACTGAACTCTCACCCATCCACATAGGGGTGGCCGGGGGGAATGTCCCAGGGAGCTGAGAATCCCTCACTGCCCCCCTAAAGATGGAAAAGTGCCCAAAACCAATGTCCCCCCACACGATGGTCGTCCACAGGTGCCAGTGTGTAACCGGTGGGAATCCCAAATAGATACCAAACCATACGTGAAGTCAGGTCCTGGCAGATGGTAAGTCTGTTACCAAAACAATGGGAGCAGAGCGGCAGTAGGCAAAGCTAAGACTTCATATACACCTCATACCCATGACAGAGTCATTCAAATAGTATTTAGGGTAAGGATAAACGCAGGGGCTCTGTCCCTCACTTTGCTGTTCAGTTGCCCTTAGGGTGACTGAAATAACTCACGGTTATAGCTGGGTGAATTGTAGTCCCTCATATGATTGCCATGCTGTACACCGATAACCTGGAGACATATACAGGGAGACCGCCGCCGATCCTATCTGGAAGTGTCAACCTGTATGAAGCAGCTACACTATGTGCCGATGATCCAGAGACCTGAACAGGGAGACTGCTGCCCGGGGATCAGGCAGTCTCAACCTGCATGGATGGATCACTTGCTGGATGATAAGGCAGAGACTTGGGTGTATAGCTAGAAGTGATCACAAAGCCCAAATTGCCAACCTTTTTTAAGTGACCAGTCCTTTTACAGTGAAAACAGGCTCTGCTTTCTTTGTTGTGCTTTGTGCCTTTGTACATCTTAAGAGCTTTGTCATCATGGTGTGTATTTTCTTTCCTTCTGTCATATTCATAGATTAACTTGCCTTTGACATATTGCAGTGTCAGCTCCCGCTTGGTTCTGGTTTCCAAAGCGTTAATGAAAGCAGTATATGTCTCTGGAAGGCTGCAGAGGAGCAGGGCAACAATATGGTTATCTTTGATGTCCTCTCGGATGGCACGCAACTGCTGTATGATCTCTAGCATAGCATTCATGTGGTCAAACATTTGCTGGCCTTCTTTTAGTCTCATCTTATATAATTTTCTTAGTAGAAAGAGCTTACTGTTAAGACTTGAATGCTCCTGCAGTTTCTGTAATGAAGTCCACATACCTTTGGTCATTTTCTCTGTTCTTATGTGGATAAGCTAGTCATCTTCCACTAGTAAGCTTATAATTGCTTTTGCCTGCCTATCCTTCCTGTCCCAGTCCTCCGCCTCTCCATTTGTGGCTCTGTTTGTATTCAGCACTTGCCGCAAGTCATCCTTTTTCAAAAACATTTCCAGTTTAAACTTCCATAGCTGGTAATTGGTATGGTTCAGCTTTGCTATTGAAAACTTCACATCTGAACCACTTGCCACCTTTCAGCAGTCTGTATACAGTATTCACTGACTCACTGCACTTACTGATTATTCTTACTAGTGCCTCTGGGTGCTCCTGGGTGACTGCTGGGTGTCCGGTATATGCTCTCCAGTGCCTGGGCCTTTAACCTATTATGCAAAGTATTGATTTAACGCTGGAAGCTTGTAGTATACAACAAACGGCTTTATCTTTCATGGAGAAATATCACATCATGTCTTACAGGAACAGGAACTTAGTAACAAACGAGTACATATAACAGAGACAGACCATACATCCTGTTATATCATAGAAAACATAACTATACACTATAATACTACAGCACTACCTGCTGCCTAGATAGGTATAATGCATATGCAGTATATAGTCCATTTATAAAGCAACTTTGCTGTTGTTTTTCCAACAATTTTCACTGGCAAGCTATACACTTGCAGAACACTTGAAGCTGAACTTGAAATTCTAGTTGACACTTTTCCAATTTGTAGCAAATTTGCATTGCAAGTCTCTAGCAAGAGCAAAGTTACAGTGGTGAGTCTACGGCAAGAGCTCTGCAAGTCTACAGCATGAAAATTCAGCCACAGTGACCCTGTGCTGGGATGACTATTGCACAACATAACTGAACCAGAACTTGCAGCAGACTTGCAGAATGTTTGCAAAGAAAGTTAATCTGGAGTCATGCAATGCAGACTTGCTGCAATTGTGCAACAAACTTGTGAAGGCTGGCAAGCCTAGCGATAGCTTAGCAAGTTATTTTCAAACTTTCAGGACAATGGCTTGCTATCTGGTTGACCAGAAGGCCCTGGCACCACAACAGTCATGCCCAGTTTTCATGATCTTGCACACAGGCCCAATGATTTCATAAAATGCCCTTTATTGCTGGTCTTCACTCCTAGAAGAGGCTACAAGAGGGGTGAAATGACAACAAATTAGTAAGTTTAAAAGGGCTTAGGGAGGGTTTTTCTATTTTCATCAGTGGGAGGTATGAGTTTTTTTCTTCTAATTCTGACAAGACTTTCGCTTTACAGAAATTTGCTTTATAACAACACCTTGCACATTAATTGTGCTTTGTTATCCAAGTTTACCTTTTTAAAACAACTTCCATAGCTGCATTAAGGAACATCCTCTCAGGAACGTTTAAATGTCAGAGGGTTATTCATCAAAAAGAAGATTATATCATAGCTTCTGCAAAACAAGCTTACATTAAATTCTGTTATAATAATTTCCGAAAGAGATTACCTCTTAAATCTGTAACAACTGACACTTTATTAATCAATGTGTTCATTTCTGTTTCCAGACTTTAATATCATCGTGCTTACTACAGCTTGGGAGATAGCTTTGTAGTAGGTTTTAAGTCCTATAAGATATCTTATCTGCATGGCTGAGTTTTCCAAACAGTGCCAAGGCAACAAAACAGCATGAAGAAAAATAACAGAAAAATCTATGAAATATTGATAAAATTAAGCCCAAACTGTGTTTGATAGAAGGATTTTTAGAAGGTAAAGTTGATTCTTGTAGATGTAAGTCTTACATTGATAACTGATATACAAACTGTGGTTGGTGGAAAGATTTGGCAGACATTCCCTATATTTGAATTTTTGTACATTTTTGTTTATTAAAAATCTTACAAACGCACAGTTTAACCACTTGCCGACCGCCGTACGACTATAAGCGGCGACAGCATGGCTCTGTCCCACAAATCCCTGCTTATAGTCGTCACTTTTGTGCCCTGAGCGGGGCCATAGTGACTCGCGACGCCCTGTCACACCGCCGGCGACTTGCGAAGCCCTGTCACAGAGCCAGAATGTTGAACCGCCGAGGTAAACACGGCGGTTTCCCGTTCTGACAGGCAGCATGTGAGAGATCTACTGATCCCTGTACTTGGGATCAGTTAGATCTCTGGTGCCCCTGCCAGCCCAGCCCCCCCTCACAGTTAGAACACACCTAGGGAACACAGTTAATCCCTTCCCTGCCCCCTGCAGGTTAACCCCTTCACTGCCAATGACATTTATACAGTAATCAGTGGATATTTAAATTTCTGGTCGCTGTATAAATGTCATTGGTCCCAAAAAAGTGTCAAAAATGTCCGACATGTCCTCTGCAATATCGCAGTCCCGATAAAAATCGCAGATCGCTGCCATTACTAGTAAAAAAAAAATTGTAAAAACGCCAGCGATGAATTCTCATGGTTTGTAAACGCAGCAACTTTTGCACAAACCAATCAATAAATGCTGATTGCGATTTTTTTTACCACAAATATGAGGAAGGATATATATCGGCCAAAACTGATGAATAAATTTGTTTTTATATATTTTTTTTTTTTTTTGGATTTGTATTTTAGCAAATAGTAAGAAATATTGTTTTTTTTTTGCAAAATTGACGCTCTTTTTTTGTTTATAGCGGTGATCAGAAATGAAGCAGAGGCGATCAAATACCACCAAAAGAAAGCTCTATTTGTGGGAAAAAAGGACGCAAATTTTGTTTGGGTACAACATCGCACGACCGTGCAATTGTCAGTTAAAGTGACGCAGTGCCGAATCGCAAAAAGTGCTCTGGTCCTAACATGGGAAATCTTTCTGGTCCTTAAGTGGTTAATAAAAATATATTTACACATATACAAAATAATTAAAACAAATATATATAGATAAATAAATATACAAAAACAAACTTACGTTAGCAGATATCATAAACAGAAATCAGCTTTTTGGCAAAAAAAATAAGATATAAATAACTAAATGTATAAAACAAACTATATTTTGCTATTATTTTTATTATCATTATAGCATACCACAAAATCTACTTATCACCTAAACACAAACCCATTCTAAGACGTTTTAAATATTTAACCCATGCATGCAGCCTTTTTTAAAAAATCTGTTCTTATGAAATCTAGGACATGTGAAAGGACGGCCACACACCCAGAGACTGACAGACAGCAACTACAAAGACCTGACACTCCTTTGTCCAGGCGCCAAATTTTCCCAACCTCAGCCAGAATGTTGTGGACCATCACCTGGACAGGAAGGCCATGTGAAACAACAGACTACTGAGTTCTGAGTACTGACTAAAAAAAGTGTCTTGAAATCAAAATCCCAGCAAGTCTGAAAAGCTCTGTATGCTCACTTCACATAACTTGTTGTAACTTTTGTCTGTAAGTAGAAGGAAAACATTGTGATACAGGGGAGGAATCTCTGCTTCCACTTTAAAGAACAGGAATTGACAGGGAATTCTCAGGGGCCCCCTCGAAGCAGAGGCTGGGTCAAAATAGTGACACCTGTGACCCCTTTAGCTACGCTTAATAACATAAAATCAATGTACATATCCACATCAAAGTATGTATGAAAAAGAAAAGAAAAAGAAGAAATGTAATTTAAACAAAAACTACATCTTAAAAAACACAACAATAAATAAAACCATTATAGTCTTCATAGAGGGAAAATGAAAAAGAGAAAAAACAAAACAATATACACATAACCTTTGTACAAAAAACCTTTATGTAAAACACCCATGCAGGAGAGAGGTAAAACCCATCAACCCACTCAAAATTCAGGTAATCTGGCATTCGGGTTTAGAGATGGAAAATCCAGAAAACCTTTCTCCTGCAAGGGAGGTGGAAAGCATTGCAACCCCTCTTTGGAACACGCACCTTTTCCACCACCTGTACAGATACCGCTGAAATGTTCCCTGCATTTCAGGTGTTAAAATGTCAGGCCACATTTGTTGAATAGTTTTCCTCAATACTATATAGATGTTACTGAAAATGATCCCTAAGATGCCTAATTGTCCTTCCCACACATTGGACATGACATATCCTGCATGTGATAAAATAGACCACATGCTTAGCATCATAATGAAAAATGGTACCGGTTTTAAAGTTTTTATCCCTGCTAGTAGAATGTATGGTGTCACCCCCCAATATATGGGGGCTGCAGGGGCAATTAGAGCTACCACAACAGTAGTTGCCCATAAAATGTAGCCAAGTAGTCGGTTGTGTATTTGTTGGATTAAAGAAACTAGTTCCCGATGTAAGCGCCCTCCTTGGCACCAAATTGATGCCATCTTTAAATAATTCTGCACAAACTGGGTGTTAAATAAAATGGGCAAGTTTCTGTCTACAATCCCTTTTATTTGACCGAATTCTAAATTATAGGGAGTAGAGAGGCATTTTTGGGCTTATAATTCTTACCCCTCAATAAATCCACCCTATTTTGGGTCTTAGCAATCATGTAAGCTCTATCCAACATTCACGTAGGGGACTCCCTTTCCATAAAGCACTGGTACAGAATTGAGGTCTCTATCAAATAATTGTTCATTACTGCAGATCCATTGCACCGTTAAAAATTGGCCAACTGGAATGCCTTTTATTGTGTGTTTTGGGTGACCCAAATGGACCAGCAGCAATGAATTACCTGAAAGAGGTTTCCAATATAGACCTGTAGTGACCTCTTTTTTATTCATCTGACTAGTGAACCTCAAATACTTATCATTCTCATTGAGATAATTCTCCAAAACTATCATCCACCACAAGGATCAAGCCATCAATAAAGCAAATATAGGTCTTAATATGTGGCCTGAAGGGCTTTATCACCCCCGTAAATGCGTGTGCGTTCCCGACAACTCAATATAGGTTGGCGAGTGAGCAGCACCACACCTTTGGAGGTAAAACACTTCATCAAAGGTGCAATAGTTTTGAGTCACCGAATATTTCAATACCTTCTAATTATACAGCCGGCACTCTACAGATAACTCAGTATAATGCTCAAGATAAAAAGCAATAGCGCTGACTGCTAAATGATGGGGTATAGAAGAATACAAATTAACTATATCACAGTACGACGGTTTACGCAGCACTTTACAACTTGAGGGTAGACAGTACAAATACAATACATTAATAAGGTCTTAGACGCGTTTCACACTAGTGGTTTTTAGGCGCTTTAGCGCTGGAAATAGCCTCTGCTAAGTGCCTGAAAACCGCCTCTCTATTCATTCCAGTGTGACTTTTCACACTGGGGCAGTGCGTTTGCGTGAAGGGAAAGAAAGTCCTGCAAGCAGCATCTTTGGGATAGGTTGGGAGCGCTGTATACAGCTCTCCCAAACCGTCCCTGCCCGTTGAAATAAATGGGCAGCGCTTTCAAAGAGCCTTAAAAAGTACTTTGAAAGCGATGCAACACAGGCATTTTTAGCCCCTTTTTAGGAGTTAAAAGTGCCCCGCTAGCGATAAATCGCTGCTTAAACAGCGGTAAAGCGCCACTACCCGAGCAGCGGGGTCTTAAGTTTGTAACTGTCTATCTAGCTATTGCCAACCCTTCATTCAATTACTCAATACCCACAATGATAGGTCTACCATATGCATTTTGAGGAGGTGATAAAACAGCAAAATTGGATACTCCGGGACTGAAGCATCAGCCTCCTTGGTATTAAAAAAGGTAAGGCTAACCCCCTTGTTAATCAAACCAGCTAGAATAGCCTTCTACTGGTGGGATTCCCCATATGTTTTATATATATGTGTTGGTATCTGAAAGCTGTCTTAATGCTTCCCCCTGGTATGCATCTGAGTTCATAGCCACCACCAAACCACCCTAGTCTGTATTGTGGACAATGATGCCAGCTTCCAAATCTGTAAGGGCTGCCCTTTCCTTAGATGCTAAATGATCCTGTTCTATACCAAGGCCCATGGACGCCTTTGTAGCTAATGAGGTAAGATCCCACTCTATACGTTTATGAAATGTGTGTGAGAGTTGACTGGATAGGACTCGGACCTGACCATGAGTGCTATAGAATGAGTTGATCCATCACCACCCACAGTATCACCTCCAGAGCCACATTCCAAAGACAGATCTTCCAGATCCCCAATGGCACAATGCACACTGAAAGAAAACAAACAAACAAATGGCCACTGCCCCCACCTGTAACTGGCCTTCAGAGCAAGGAGCACATTGAATGGTGATGCATGTCAGACAAAACTAAAGAAAATTCACAGCTCAACTCACCAACCTCCCTGCAAACAAATTAACTATCCTGTCTAACAGTTTGCATTAAAAGCAAGGGTTTAGTTTGCACACATTTGCAAATTCATGCATAAGCTGCTGAATCACTTCATGGCACCCCAGTATTATCTGCAGTGTTAACTTTATATATTTTTGAGGGCCTCCACAGTGGAAGCACATGCATAATAATGGATAAATAGAGGGCAGGTAAGCCTGAAGGGAGCCCGTCCCTCCTTAAAGACATAGGGGCACATAACACAATGGCAGCAAAGGTGTCCAGTGCGTCCCCTCACCAGCATTCCAACAGTACAAACAAATGGCCACCACGCCCCACCCTAAGGAGCACATGGAAGGGCAATGAATGTCAAACAAAACCAAAGAAAATTCACAGCTCAACTCACCATACAGCCTGCTACCAACTATATTATTCTGTCTAACGGTTTAATTAAAAACAGGGGTTTAGTTTGCGCACATTTGCAAATATATATGCGTAAGCTGCAGAGCCACTTCACAGCACCCCAGTATTATCTACAGTCCTAACTCTATACGTTTATATTTAAATCAGACTCAGAATCCTCTCTTATCAATGTCAGAGAAATAATGCTTTTTAATAGTGACATTTCTTACAAATCTATTCATGTCCAAAATAGTTTCAAACAAACTGAAGTGTCTTTGTGGGCAAGTGAGTTCAGACCCTTAGAGAGCAAGGGGGGAGCAAGGATATTGCATCAGCAATTAAAGTCCCAACAGAAAGGTTCAAAATGTTGGTAGTCCTTGTTACATCTTTTGTGGAGGAGCACAGAGTGGGTACCGGTTGCCACCCCCAGCACTCTCTCAGGTTTTCTTGTTCCTGTGTTGTTGGTTTTTCTGTTGTTCTTGCATTTCTAAACCCCGTTTTTTGGAGTGACTGGCGTGCTCCCACCCTCATGAGGTCTAGAAGAGGAGGGCTGAACTATAACGTGATCTAAATCAGAGGCAACCAAAGTGTTATCCATATACTTTGATTTAGTATTGGAGAAACGTACATGCTTCTAGGCACTGTTGTTAGAATATGGTTGGCCTCCTCAAACGCGCCTATGCTTCCAAGTGTACACACTGTTGGTGTCATAATCAAGTTTATCTCTCATTATCTTTTCTCTTTTTCCTGACACACTAGTGCCCAAAAGAGTTCCCTTTAAAAAAAAACTATTTTACTCTGTCTACTACCTTGCTGAAAAGTGAATTCTGGGCTGTCTGCACAGCTTTGAGTGTGCACATCAACCAGACTTGCCTGCTTAGCATTTTTTTTTTAAATGCTGTCACAGTTCAGCCTGCCTCTGATACCTTTTCTGTACTTAGTCCTAGTGATGGTGTTGCAATCACCAGTGAAGACAATTTGCTGGGCTGTAAAAAGAAAAGGCTTGATCTTCATTAAGAGTAATTTTCTGTTCTACTTTGTCTGGGGCCCATAGATGTTCATTAGGTGTAGGTCCTGACACCCCCCGCCCCCCCACCCATTGAGACATCTAAGACCACGCATCTCTCCATTTCTGCCTCATTAACCTGCCTACAGGTTACAGTGACAGAAAAAAGTACCTCAACTCCACTGTAAGGCTGAGAAACCAGAAGGAGGGGCAACAACTCAACTCCTTTTTCGCTAGATGAATATCACCAAACTAGACATCTTGTGGCTTACAAAAGCAAACCTGCTGAGCAAAAATAAGGCCATATAGTGAGCACTGATATTATGCTGGGGGTGTTCAATGGAGTGGGAACAACTATCAGTATGATTGAGGTACGCTTTTCAAATCCAGCTTACCCCCTATTAGGAGACCCTTCACGCTTCAGTGTCCTTTGTAATTCCTCCTCCATGGAAATCATCGACTTCCCACCCAAAGAACCCTCACCCTCCACCTCAGAAAATACTTCAAACTGTTAGACACCTTAACCCTCCCAGGTTCAGGTACACGCACATCCTTCTTCCTTTTCTTCTTCCCAGACATTCTTTCTGTCTCCAACCACTCCATATCCTCATGTGACAATCCTGACGGCAAAGCCTCTTCCCCCTCCACTTCCTTCCCAACATCACCCACAACATAATCCACCCCACTTATTCCACTCACCACAACAGTCCCATCACCCTTCACCTCAGCACCCCTACCATCATTCACTCAACCCCTTGGCACCTTGCACCCCCTGATCCTCCAACGCTGTGAAGGAGGGGCACTGCATGCAACCATACACACTGGTCCAGCTCTCTTCCCAGCTTCTACTACCTTTGGGGAGACTGACACAGAAGGATCAGACGCAACTTACACTGACACTGACTCGGGAGACACAACACAAGGAGATGATACAACATTGGATGGACAATCAGATACTGATTCCACTAAAGCAACAGGGATAGAGACACTTTAGGGACCCCTGGCACAGCCCCCCTCTCCTCTACCTCCTTCAGGTCAAGGCAAAGAAACTCCTTCACCAAAACTGACTGATTATGCATGGTGTCAGGGCACTGGCTATAAGGATGCCCAATCTCATTACAAAGTTTACATCTGACAATATTGCAATCCTTATGCAGATGCTCCAGGCCCCAACACAGAGAGCACTTCAGGTCTGGACACAAGGAGGCAAAATTACCCTGAGAACCACACATTTTACAGAGTTTGGGCTTTTCAGTAGTAAAACACTACAATCCTATCCTTACCAATGAAGGCTGAGGGGGGAGGATGCTGGGCCACATTCTCACGCACATACAGCCTCATTTGCACCGACCACCCACTTTGTCCATATTTATTTCTCATTCACTATTTTCTTCAAAGGGCTTAGAAGCTCTCCAAATCTTTTTAGCCAGAAGGATAAGCTTGCAGAAGGAATTGATTCATTACTTACTAGGATTGTGACATTCTTTTTTTTCAATATGTTTTTATTGAAAACTCAAATGAATACACAATAAAAGATACAAAGTATGTTCAGCAAAAAGAACATGAGAGAAAGAAACTGTTTATCAAGGACATATATCTTCGATAGATCAAGTATAGAACAAATTCGTTATCACCATTGAATTGTCAAATGTTGAGTTCTTAGGTCAAACCTAGTATGCGGGCATATCATCCGAGTGGGGCCCATTTATAATGTAAAGGCCAGCCCCGACTAGTCGTCTCCCTCCGGGGGCGCCCCAAATGGGATCTTCTGCGCCCGAGGAGTCAGACGCAGCCGGTCGCAGGCCCCACAGCCGTGTTAGTAATGGCCTGTAGGTACCACTCAGATGTGGGCCCAATGTGTATGCAAAGACCTTTGGCATGTGTGCCGTTTAATTACAAAAAAAAAAGAGGACAAAAAATCATGACAATATCTAACTAATTGTTCAGATAGCCAAGTATTAGAATGATATACTCCTTATAAAAGGAAAAAAGAAGTATCACTAGAAGTACAAATAGATATGGAAGAAATGTAAGAGAATGAGAACAGATGGTTAGGTCAGAGGGGTTTGTTGGTGGTTCAGTGTTTGAAGTTTGTGTTTCAGCTTCTGAAGGCGTGATCATACAAAGAGGTAAATTTAAATGCTACCCAGCTATTCCAAGTTTTGTTATGTTTGTCTGTTGTTTCATTGGCTATTGCCCTGGTTTCTTCTAATGTATATATGTCATTCACTGCTATTAACCATTCCTTTAAAGTGGGTACATAGGTCGATTTCCAATATTTAGGGATAAGTGATCTTGCCGCAGTGAGTAGGTGTCTAGTCAAAGATCTTTTATAAGTTGACATCGATCGGTTGGAGATGTGGAGGAGGCAGCAAGCAGGTGTTAGAGCTATAGTGGTATCAGTGATTTGTTTTATCATTTCTCTTACTGGGTTCCAGTAATTTTGGATGTAGGGACATTCCCACCATATGTGAAGTAGCGTACCTTGGTCTTTATTGCATCTCCAGCATCTGTCGGAAAGATCAGGGAACCATTTTTGTAATTTAATTGGTGTTATGTTCCAGTTGGTAAGGATTTTAAATGACGTTTCCTGGAATCTAGTGCTGATGGAGCACTTATGTGCGAAAACACAAGCATGTAAGCACTGTTCGTCTGTGATAGTTGTTTTGAGAGATTTTTCCCAGAATAGTTTGTGTATATTACTATCAGGGGGAATAGCAGGTTGCAAGAGGGTGTATGCCAAAGAGGTAGATTTAGGTGTTGGGGTCCCTGATTGTGACATTCTTAACAAGAGGATAGCATGAGACAAGATTCGTGATGAGTCCCTTTTGCTCCTGCAGACCCATGTTCATACACATGTTCATACTTCTCCCAGAAAATATCGAGAGACTCAAGCCAAACTGAGCACAGATTGCACTCGTAGGAGCCTACCAGTCTGAGTAAAGCAAAGATGTCATCAGCCTTAAAGCCCATTGCCAAAATATTATCCACAACCAACCTCCTGATAGGGGAGCACCCCCAACCTCCAGCCTAAGCTGCACTACATTTCCCCACCTGAAAGACAGGGGTGCAGATGGCAAACCTGTAGCAGACTTCCTGCCTTACCTGACTACCTGACGTGACCCCATCATCCCAACCAGGATGCCAGCATAGGTTTTATTTGTAAAATCAGAATCTCCAGACCTCACAGCAGAACCTTGCCCATTTGTTAAAAGAGCAGAAGCCTCTGAGCTCCCGCTTTGCACATTACCATAAGAGGCAGCAGCTGTCACTCCATCCACCACCACACATACTTTTCCCTTTCCATTATTACAAGCAGCTTTATCCTGCACACCTGCTTCCTCTCATCTGTGGCACTACTGCTCCCAGCAGACCCATTCATACCAGATGCTCCTGTCCTAACCTCCTCCTCCCCGAATATACATTCTCTTAGGCAAAAGCCTCCCACTTCTTTTCACTGCTCCCTGGGTTTCAATACCACATTTCATAGTGCAGCATTTTTCTTTTTACCATTTCCTGCCATGCCTCTAGCTACCAGCAGGGATTCTTTAGAAAAAAATGGCAGATTCTCCCACCCCATTTGAGTCCAAAGTCACAGGTTTCTTTGTTTCAGAGTCCACTTCTGCAACCACAGCAGCCATTCTCTCTGCAGTACTCATGAGGTTTTCCCTCCAAAACACTGCTGTGCATAATACAGTCCATACTGCTGTCATGGTTTCTAGTTTTAGAATCAGCTAAAAACCGAAAGGTTCTTTGACTTAAGGTAGACTTCAGTTCATTAAAGGAGTAGGGCCAGAGCTCTTTAGGCCCACCTTTCCTGTAGGTCACAGGAGTGTAGTTTGTTCTGCATTCATGTGACCCATTTTCAGCCTACAGTGGGCTAAAGACTAGAGTTGACTGATGACACTCAGCCAGTCCATGCTCTGGAGAGATCCTGACTTTAATGTCAGGATTGACCCAGATGCCTGGACTGGGCCAGAGCAAAGAACCGGTGATTGGCATGCACCAGCTCTCTGTTCACTGAAGACCAAGAAGAGTGATCAGTGGTCTTTGATTGCTCAGTT
>BLSH010263859.1:200434-215236 GCA_018402905.1 Glandirana rugosa
GTGAACTTTTTGTGAACTTTTCTCGAACTTTCCGCGTACTTTACACATGACTCCACCACCTTTCCAGTGTACTAACTTTGTGTTTACGAACTTTTCGCGAGCTTTTCGTGTATTTTTGCGGTAATCTCCCCACGATAAATATCGCCATCGCGAAGTTTTCGCGCCGTTTTTGTGTGTGATTTTAGTACCGCAAAATGTCCTAAAATGTCCGAAAAAAGGTTATGGAACCACACTTTCCTCGGATTCCGATGAAAGTGTGACTCCACAAACTTTTTACACGCGTTTTGTAGTTCGCAATACTGACGCAAAAACGGCGCGCCCAGAGGTTGTGGAAAGGTCAAAATACCAGGAAGTAAACAGGATGTACTGTAGGGAGATTTGCTATTTACAACACGCGGGAAAATCTCAGCAAAACGCGGCAAAAACGCAGTCATAACGCTTGATGTTTTGCGCACATTTTTCAAACACCTCAGTGTGAAAGTAGCCTTAGGCTCCTTTCACACCAAGGTATTGGAAAAAAGCCTGTAAAATCCTGTAAAACGCCATGATTTTAGTGTGTGTTTTTGCCGCGCTTTTGAAGCGCTACCGCTATAAATAGCACCCCTCTAATGGCGTTTTTATGTGCTTTTCGAGCGCTTTTCAAGCATTTGTGTTTCAATCATGTGACCTTTCCACCACCTCAGTACACATTTCATGCGCCTTTCAAGCTCTTTTCAAGTGTTTTTCAAGTGCTTAACCATTATTTTCAATGGACATGGGTGTTTTTGAAGCGCTATTTTGAGCGCACAAAACAAGCTGAAAAGATGCTGCTTGCAGGACTTTTAGCAACGCCTAGCAAACGCCTGAAAACGTCTTTGTGTGAAAGGGGTCTTACTGCAGCATCATCCATTGCATATGGTCTGGCTATGTATAACATTATGACTATGTCTGTTCACTGTGATCATAAACGCATTCCAATAACTGTAACAATGGAAAACTGCATACCAGAATTATCTTGGGGCTGGTTGCTACTATGACCTCCATAACCCTTTTTGCTAACGCACTCTCTGGTATCTTTGTATTTCCAACATTGCTACATGAAAGAATCATTGCTACATTAAATCCTCACATTTTATAAACTATACAAGTGATGCATGTAACAATCTATGTTAAAAAAAAACGTTATAATGCAATGTTAGCACATAGTTGATGGCTGATCGGCTTCAAGTAGTAACCTAGGAAACCAATAAAGGTCAAATAAACCCTTAATGCCTTTTTCACCTTATAGGAAAGTAGATTTATCTGTGGTAGTAAAAAAAAAATAAAAAAAATAATTACTTCAGTGAAATAGAATATGGTAGGCAACTGTTTTCTCTTGTACTCAAAAACAGCATACAGTAAATTAGAGAAAATACAACCTTGAAGCACACTTCTCCCTCCCACTTTGAGTTCTATTGTACAGAAAATTACAAGAGCTTGAATTCTATTGTACAGGAAATTCTAACAATACAGTAGCAAGTCATATTAACACAAATCTCCAATCAATAAACACCCAGCTGAAATATATAAATCTTTACTGCTTGCCTGAGCAGCCTTGTAATTTACACACACTTTCCACTGTGCACAGCCAATCAGGTGACTTACATAGCTCCTGATTAAAATGACACTAAGGGCCGGTTCACACTGCAGCGGGGCGGAGCGGCGCGACTTCGCGGCTCGTTCACATCTAGACGAATTGTCAGGCGACTTGAGTCGCCTGACAATTCGCCTCAATGCTGTGCAAATGGGATTGTTCTAATAGGAGCGAATCGCTTCGCTCCGCATTAGAAAAATGGTCCCTGCACTATTTTTAGGGCGATCTCAGGCGGCTTGCATTGACTTCTATGATAGAAGTCTCCTAGCAAGCCGCTTTGAGATCGCCTGGATCGCCGCATCGCGCCGCTCCGCCTCGCTACAGTGTGAACCGGCCCTAAGTGGTTGATTTACTAAGATTCCCCGGAAGTACTGGGTGCTCTACATTCAATAGCGCCCAATTAAGCCAATTAAGACTTCAACTAGGTGAATGTGCGAATTAAAAATCACGATATTAGAGGCCAACATGCCTTTGTAAATTCTGAATCTGTGGTAATCGGTGATTCCACGATCAGCAAGTGCCAATTGCTACCAAATTATTATATAGCACTGCACTGCAACCATGATCTATGTATGTGAAGAAAACATTTTTATATGAGATGTGCTCTACCCCGCGTGCATCTATTAATGTATATTGCAATCAGTATTGCTAGTTTGTTTTCTTCTTTTGCTAACGAATGCAGTTATGAATGCATATTGCAGAGTAATGTCTGCTATTCTGTATTCATTTGTTGCATGTATGTTTTTGTTTTTTTGGTGACTATAAAGCAGTAATTATGTATGTTCATTCTTTAATCATACTACACTATTATGCAGGTCTCAGGGTAGTTAGCACAATGGCTTGGTGGTCTGCTCAGATGTCTCCAAAACACTCAAGTTATGAGTTCAAATCCCAGTCAACCTACCACCCACCTAAGGCAGCTGTGCTTATTTTTGCAGTGCATAATTGAATTAAAATAAACAAACACAAAATGTCAACTACCCGTTAACTAGTGTGTGATGTTTGGAATTCCACACCATAATATTATTGAATACTTATATACCATTGAATACTTACATACCATTGCATGCATTAGAAGAGTTAATATAATAGAATCAACCAAATAAAAGTGCATTGACTTAGCCTATTTTCAGCATATGCTGCTGAGTCCTTTGTCTATTTTCAGCATATGCTGCTGAGTCCAATGCAATGTTTATTAGGTGATACCCTCTGTGGGATTTGAACCCATGAGTCTTTCAAGGTAGAAGCACATACCACTAGTCTTAGTCTTTTAATTCTATATAATAATGTTTTGCAAATGAGCCATTAATATTATGAAAACAACCATACTCATACTGATGTGGCATTGGCTATTAGGGAAAGAATTGGAAAAAAACTGTATGGGGTCCCTTTGGGTCTGGTATGGATTTTAAGGGGAATTCAATGCCAAATTAAAAAAAAATCCATACCAGACGTTTATCCAAGCTTGCAGCCTGGAGGTCAGGATGGGGGGGATGAGCGAGCGCCCCCCCCCGAACCATACCAGACCACATGTCCTCAACATAGGAAGAATGCTTTGGGGTACCCCCAAAGCACCTTGTTTCCATCTTGATGGGGCAAGGGCCTCTTCCCAACAACCCTAGCTGGTGGTTGTTGGGGTCTGTGGGCAGGGGGCTTATCGGGATCTGGAAGCCCCATTTAACAAGGATTTGCTAAAAACTGTCTCTTGTGGTTTGTATTTTTTGACACTTTTTTGGTGAATGGGTAGAAGTATGATGTACCCAATACACGTTCACATGGGGGGCGGGATCTGGGGGCCCTCTTGTTAAAGGGGGTTTCCAGATTCCGATAAGCCCCCACCGCCCGCAGACCCGACAATGACCGGCCAGGGTTGTTGGGAAGAGGGCCCTGTCCCCATCAACATGGGGACAAAGTGCTTTGGGGGGCACCCAAAACACCCTCCCCATGTTGAGGGCATGTGGCCTGGTATGGCTCAGGAGGGGGAGGCCACTCGCTTGCCCCCACCCATCCTGACCTCCAGCCTGCATGCTCGGATATGGGTCTGGTATGGATTTTGGGGGGAACCCCACGTCAATTTTTTTTTAAAAAATTGGCATTGAGTTCCCCTTAAAATCCATACCAGACCCAACGGGCCTGGTATGGTTTGGGGGGGGCACATGCCATATTTTGTTTAAAAAAATGTTTTTGGGATATTTTTTTCTTAATTTGGTGCTTAGAGAGAATTCACATTTAGTTGACATATTGCATGGTTTACCTGTTTACCTAGTACACAAAAGAATAAGTAGAGCCCTGAAATTCAGCATTGGAGCACCATTACACTTTCTACTCGAGGACTTGCATGTGTGCACAACCAAATACTTTTATATGCAACTAGATTTAATACAGATTTGAAGGGGTATGAATAGTATGCATTTATAAAATATGTATTTCTAGTCTGCATAAGCCAAACATAAAGCAAAAAATCAACTTTTTATTTCAACATTAGTATAAACATTTGGTACATTAATGTGCTTGGGTCAAAAAAGTAAAAAGGCATGGAAATGATGATCCAGCATTTGACAATATAGAAGGGCCCTGCTCAAAAGAGCTTACAAGCAACAAGGGTAGGACACTAAAAATTAGACACATTAAACAAATCACATTAGAAAAGCAGGAATACAAATCAAGCAAACAAGCATGACTAATCTTTTTTGGGATCAAAAGTCCTCGCCCCAAACCCCAAAAAATGACATGGCAGGGATACAAATCAAGCTAATAACAACCATGACAAACCTTTGTGGTGATTAGAAGTCCTCGCCCCAAACCCATAAAAAGTTAAATGGCAGGATTATCATAAGCAAAAACAGACAAAATTTATACAAAAGGCAGCACGCAAAAAACATTGACACACACACAGTAGGAATGAATTAGCAGGAAGCTTTCTTTTCATCTAAACCATTACATAGCGGTTGTAAGTCTAACATGTGAGATTTAGAAGCAATGATCAAAACAAAGCCTTAGTGGGGTGTGGATTGGGAATTATGCACACCCCCCCCCCCCCCAAAAAGCACAAAAAGCATATTTGTAGCCCAATGTACACACTGAAAAGAAAGATTCTGGTATGTTCTTAGGCCAAACACCCACCACAAATGCAGGCCTTTAACCACTTGCCGACCGCCCGCTGCAGCGTGACGGCGACAAGGTGGCTCGTTATCGCAAACCGCCGCCACCTGACGGCGGCCGCGATAACTAATATTGTGAGTGCGTGCCGCCGGAGGCGCGCGCGCGTGCTCACTGTGTTCGGGGGGGGCCAGGGAGCGGGTAGGGCGGACTCGATCTCCGCCGACTACCCACGATGGCCCCCCCGCAGCGAGAGAACGGAGGTCCGTGTATGTAAACACGGACCTCCGTTCTCATAGAGGGGGAAGGGCGATGATCACAGCCTTCCTCTACATGGAAGCTGTGATCATCCCCTTTCCCCAGTCAGGGCAGCCCACACACACAGTTAGAACATGCCCAGGGAACACAGTTAACCCTTAGAGCGCCCCCTGCAGGTTAACCCCTTCACTGCCAATGGAATTTACAGAGTAATCAGTGCATTTTTATAGCACTGATCGCTGTATAAATGGCAATAGTCCCAAAAAAGTGTCAAAAGTGTCCGACATGTCCGCTGCAATATCGCAGTACCACTAAAAATCGCAGATCGCCGCCATTACTAGTAAAAAATAAAAAAAATTAAAAACCCCAGAAATTAATTCTCATCATCCATAAACGCGGCAACTTTTGCGCAAACCAATCAATAAATGCTGATTGCGATTTTTTTTACCAAAAATATGAGGAAGAATATAAATCGGCCAAAACCAATGAAAAAAATGTTTTTTTATATATTTTTTTTTTTGGATTCGTATTTTAGCAAAAAGTAAGAAATTTGGGATTTCTTGCAAAATTGTCGCTCTTCTTTTGTTTATAGCGGCGATCAGAAATGACGCAGAGGGGATCAAATACCACCAAAAGAAAGCTCTATTTGTGGGAAAAAAAGGACGCAAATTTCGTTTGGGTACAACGCCGCACGACCGCGCAATTGTCAGTTAAAGGGACGCAGTGCCGAATCGCAAAAAGTGCTCTGGTCCTAAAGTGTGAAATCCTTCCGGGGCTGAAGTGGTTAAATAACCTAGCTAAGATTGCTAGCACACCTCCACCCACCCAGTAATAGACAAACCAGTGTAATTGATTCTGTCTGTTGAGGTAGTCCTCAAGTGCTCACACCTGTTCATTAGGAATACACACTCTTTACAAATGAAAGAATGCTCAGCATGTACATCTGTGTGGGGAAAACCTCAATATATCAAATAGCCAAGGCTCTGGCCATGATCAGTGATCCCAAAAATCTCCAAATCAAACTTGTACATTGCTGGGCATGTGGAGGGTCCAAAACAGTAAATGACAACTTTGTGAGGGCTGCTTCACACAAATTGGTGACAAAGCACATTTGTCATTCAACATCAGCATACAACATTAAAATATGTGTGTAGGATCACACCAGACTTATACATCCATAACTGGGCCAAAACACCCCAGTTCTAGATTTGGTCCAAACCCAAACTTGCTTGATTTATAATGTTATTTCTTGGGCTTCCATTATGTGAAACCTATCAAAAATGTAATCACTGGTGAAAAAGAAACTTTAACAGCACAACAGAGGAAGAACATACAAACTTCTAACCAGGTAGCGGGATTGGGATTCAAACCAAGAGCCTCAGTGCTGCTAGGCAGAAGTGCTAACCTGTTAGCCACTGTGCTGCCACATGTTTGTAGGCTGTCTCTCTGTGGTGTAAAACAGTCCTAAGTCCCAGGGGTGCAATAAGTTAATCAATGCAGATGTACTGTGGAAGACCAGAGAGCCATTGAATAAGCTCTCTCTGGCATATGCCAACTGTTTTGAAGGTTAGTTATTGTTGTGTAATATTATATATATATATTATATTGTGTGTATACATACATTGGGTATGTATCGGGACAGACACTTGACAAATCTATTTTATATTGTGTTGTTGTGCAAAGACGCATTGGTATTTGGGACTGGTTATCTAATTAGGCATTTCAAAGGGAGTTTTGATTAAAGACAGATAATGCCTCCATGATATGCTAATGTTACGGCTTAGGGTCATTATCTGTCGCTCTTTCAAGACAAAAGGCCTAATTAAATTGCTCACTCTTAGTCACCCATGGGAAGGGGGGGAGAAAGGTGTATAAGAGGGGAGCTTGTGTTAAGTAAAGTATGACAGGAAAACTGGGTTCCTCTGAAGTGGTCTCAATGCTACACTATTCCTGTCATCAATATTTTTCCCCAGCGCTAGAGTGAATTCCGTTTGGGCACTAATTAACATGATTTTGCTATTCTGAGAGGTATTTCACACTATAGTAAATAACCCTCTATAATGGTTTGGGTTGACTTTCATTTTTTAACTTTATGTATTACATGACCAAGGATTCCTACAGCACTATAGGTTAGCTGCACAACAGATGCTTTGAGGCTGTGTTTGTCTCTCTAAAAATGTGGACTTATTCACATGATAAAGTATCTCTCCAGCTTCAGCTATTGAGTTCTGTAAAAAATGTTTGGGGTTTTTTTCGTTTTTCTTTTTTTCGTTTTTTTTCATCAAATTGGAGAATGATTTAGAGCTGAATGTATGGATCTATGTTTGAAAAACAAAAATACTAAAATGAACTTTAGTGCATTTTTTTGTACAAATAAAAGATAAGGTAGTGTTAAGTAAATAGATGCCAAATATGTCAAGCCTCAAAACTAAGTGCATCTTGTGAAATGGAAAAAAATTGCAACACTTATACTGTAGTTATCAGAAGTTTTCTCTTTTAATGCCCCTACAGTACTTCTGTGTGGAATTACCCATAAATAAGGAACTATAATTATTGCTCTCACTCTGCAGTTCATGGCTGAACTTTTTTGCCAAAGCTCCTACTGTAAACTCAACTCTATAAAAGTCTATGTGTCAATGTACACATATGCTTTTAGCAGAGTTCAGGAACTGCCATATTTAGATGAGCTTCACCCTTCCTCTCTTAAATGAAGAATCACTTTCAGGATAGGAATCTTTTGACTGCCAGCTGCGGGAGAGCGCAAAATACACCAAAAAAAGCAGCAAAAACATCCCTTGATTTTGCTGCGTTTTGTGTTTTTCCATGGTGCGATAAATGTAGGCCAGTGTACATGAAGCCTTAGGCTAGGTTCATACTAGCTACTGCTCTGCAAAGCAATCTGTGGTGGATCCCTTTTTAGAGTGCAACTAAGCAGCCACTGTCAAACATTCAGGAGGCAATCCTGCCACATCCTGAATGACTGTGTGTGTGTTTTTTTTTTTTTTTTGCCAAATGGTAGTTTATAATGGGGATAATGTGGTGCAACTGCAAGCCAAAAGTTTTTGCTATAGTTGCAGCACAGCTGCATGTCAACTCAGCATGCTGAGTTAAATTTGCCACAGCATGTGAATAGCCTTCTCCAGCTGTATTTTAGAACTAAGTGCACTCCTGTGACCCGCAGGAAAGGTATGGCCAAAAGAGCTTTGGCCATGCTTCTCATTTAGCATGTTTCTAACCACTTAATGCTGTGTATAATATGAAGTGATCATCACCAAATTAATGTATCTGTGTTGTTTGGAGCCCTGTTGTTGTTTGGAGCCCAAACAGTGGCTCTTTCATCACTTGCAGTTCTAAAAAACAATGTGTATATGTTACAATGTCCATGTCTCCTCGAGTATGTAGGGAGGACCACAGGAACCTTACAGATTTGTCTTACCGAACATATAGGGAACATTAAGAGAAGCTTCAAAGGGTATAGTGTTTCCAAACACTACACCATCTATCGTAATAAGAAGCAGTTTAATAATCCAGCAGGTAAGCTTTTCATCATTTGGAAGAGAAATATCAAGGTCAGAGACCAAATAGATTTATGAATTGAGGACTTCTAACAGCCTCAATATAGAGTGGGACATCAGCTGCTTCATTAATAACAGTTGATGGGTGTTTTAGGGGGTTTGAAGTATATACAAAATGTCTTTTGAATTTTTATTTTTTTGGTTATATTTATATAGTATTTATATAAAGGAGAGAGGATTAAGTTTCTTTTTTTCTATCTATTTAATCTCATTTTGCTATTTATTATTATCCTTTTATGCAGTAAAAAAACTTTTAAGGATTAAGGACATTTTGTTTTTCTGGCCACCAGATGGAGCTTGGTTTATCTCTGGGCAGAACATATCTATGTACAAGGTTTGTATTTGCTTTCATTGGCAAAAGTGTATATATTTTTTTTGTGTTTTTGGTAACTAGGGAGAGCACTTTGTGTAATAACAAGGAGCTTTCTCTGTAGGAGACTTCCAAAGAGGGAAAAGGGTTCCACTCTCCTCTAGAGTCCATGTAATTGTGTGGTGACGAAGGTGCGTCTATGCCCCTGCTGAAGTCATGTATGATGAAATGCATTGGGCTGAGCTGGGACAAGTTGACATCACCACTTATGCTGACTGACCAACCGGGATTCTCAGACTGGTATAGCGATATTTGAGTTTATAAGCAGCTCTGTTGTTTTCAGTTTTAACATGAGTGGTTTTATCCCTTGATTTATAATGTTGGTGATGCTGTTTTACACTTTTGGGAGTGCTTTCCTTATTGATCCTCTGAACTGCAGTTAGCTGAAGTAAAATTGTGTTGGATTCAACTTCGGTGTCTTATTGAAGAATTAAGTTGGCTGTGGATGGTGCCAAGTCAGCAGGTGAACATACTGCCTGGACAGACTGTTGTTGATTTACTAAAGGAAAATAGACAGTTCACTTTGTAAGGAAAGATGCACTTTACAAGCGAATTTTCCCCAGAGCTTAGTGAAGCTTAGCTGACTTTAATCATCCAATCATGTGCAAGCAAAAATTACGTTTCCTAGAACGTAAATTCTTTGCAAACTGAATTATATCACATTCACTAAACTCTAGGGAAAATTCCCTTGTAAAGTACGAAACACGAAACAGAACACCAGTGTTAAAAGAAACGGTTTTGACTACTACCAAGCAACTTTGTCTGAACCACCAACCCTGCAATCCACCAAAGCAAATAATGCAATATACTGTATATACTCGGGTATAAGTTGAGTTTTTCAGCACATTTTTTGTGCTGAAAAAGACCCCCCTCAACTTATACCCGAGTCAGTGTCTGTGGGTGATCAGTAGCTTCACATTAAACAGATGTAGAGAATGCTGAGAGGTGTCAGATTTTCAGCTTGATGGCGGGAGGTGGGCGGGACAAGCTGATGTTAGCTGTTCAGTCCCGCCCACCTCCTGATCTCCGTGAAGAGCTGCAGCTCTCTCTCAGCATTCTCTACATTCCAATGTGTTTAGTCACAGTTACAAGCACAGAACGGCTCTTAGAAGCAGCACAGCTCTGTTTAATGTGAAACTAAACTACCTTACATCCCTTATGTCTTCTGGCTACAGTCTCTGTGTCCTGGCTAAAATCCCTGTGTCCTGGCTAATATCACTGTGTCCTGGCATTAATATCCCTGTGTCCTGGCATTAATATCACTGTGTCCTGGCATTAATATCACTGTGTCCTGGCATTAATATGCATTAATATCCCTATGTTCTGGCTAAAATCCCTATGTTCTGGCTAAAATCCCTGTGTTCGGGCTCCCTGTCCCTGTGTGCATTTCACACCCTAGGCTTATACGTGGGTCAATAAGTTTTCCCATATTTTTTGGGCAAAAGTAGGGGGGTCAGCTTATACATGGGTCGACTTATACACGAGTATATACTGTACATGTTTGTATTTACTATTGAAAATCTTATTTTAATTTTAGCTTAAGAAGAAACTGGAGAATAATAAGGGGGAAATTATAATATACTCCTTGGCACAATTGATATTTAAATGTGTTTGACCCTACATCAGCTGTTTATGTTTCTGTAAGGGTTTATTGATAAGATTTATCATCTAGAAGCTCTAGCTCATCCTACTACGTAGTCATTGCTGTTTTGCTTAGAAGTAAGGCAAACTAGATGTTTAAACTCCTTTCAGTGAATTTTCGAAATTTAAAAATATGCATTTTTATATACCTGACAGTTGTGCTTCTGTTATTAGCAATAGAAGAACTGGAAAACAAAATGGTCTTTTGTGCGCATATGTATTTTTCAGTGGATTGTAAATGATACCTTGCAAATCCTTTCTCAGAAATATCATTGTACAAGTCAGAGGTGGAAATCCCTTTCCTTGAAAGATTTCTGGGAAGGACTGGAAAACCGTCCGGTACGCTATAACATTAAGGCTTTTAATACTTTCTGCACTCACTTTTGAAAATGTTATAAACCGTTAATTAGAATGCTCAAAGAACTCTCTTACTTACTTTCTTTCTCTCTATATACTGATTCATTCCTTGTCTGATTAGATCTGTTAGTAAAAGGGGTTAAACAGTGTTTTTCACTGAATAGTAGTTTATCACTTTCCACCATGTTGACTTATCTATATAATCTATTTTCTAACATCTACTATTTTCTTATTTATAAGATATTCTGCACAAAATTGAAACTATTGTAACAGCATAGAGAAAGTGCCTGATTTGACATATTCTTTGTAAGACTCAATATGCTCATGGCTTACTTAAATTGCCTGTGAGGCGATTTTCCTTTAATTCCTGTCTCAGAGACAAAACAGGAAGTGATAAAAACTTTCTAAAGAAGGTGAAATCCTCTTCTAAACAATTGCCTTTGGAACAAGTGTCCCTATTTGAATAATTCCCTTCTATTCTTCCGCTGGATTTTCACTCAGTTATAGTCATGGTGATGCAGTGGACTGCCTACTCACCATGCTCAGATGAATGTGCAGGCCCCATTTAACTTCTTACATCACCCTGTGCTCCGAAACTGACCAGCCAGAATTATACATGTTGAAGCACAGACAGGAATACTTCTCTGAGGGATAAGGAGGAGATGTCCCCTTGTAGTAAAGGTGTATACCACCTCAGAGACAGGCAAGGAGGGCAAGGTCATCATTCCAATGTTGGGTCTATCGAGTTGAACCATCTCCAAAGGGACTGTCCCAAACATACACAGCAAAGCTATTAAATTAGATTCCCCACTACTAAGAATCAAGCTGAGGATCAGCAAAGTTGAATGACTCTCCATCCAAGAAACAAAGATGTGAATGACGAAGCAAAAGGGATATAAATCACGGACCTAATTGGAGAAAAGCTTAAGAGTGAGCCTAAGGTGAACCCCATCCATATACAGGCAGTCCCCGGGTTACAAACAAGATGGGCTCTGTAGGTGTGTTCTTAAAGAAGAACTATGACCAAAATGATAAAATCAATATGTTATGCACCTATTCAGTCTGTTAAACATGTCACTGATTGCAAAAAGTAGTAAGGATGTTGAGATATCTACCTCTCTACAGAAACGTCCCGACATCACTGGGGGAGGTGCTCCTATATCCATGGAAATATCAGGCATTCATTCTACACAGAAGTCCCGATTACGCTCTGTCCACGATCAACCCGCAAAGCCCCACCCACTCCCACCTATGCGCCGCCTTTGCCCACCCACTGCTATGTCTATACAGGTTGATCCTTGGTTGGATTTTGTTCTGTCAGTTTACAAATTACCAGAGGAGAGCAGGCAGGGAGAAGCACACAGATAGACTCATCTGTGTGCAAATTAACCTGTACAGACTTGTGCCTGTTTTACATAGCACACACCCAGCTATTGATTGGCAGATGGGTGTGCGTTATGTGAAATATACTGAGCATGATAGAAGGCTGGAGGACTGGGGGATAGAGAAGATACTTCACTGAAAGGAAATGACACCTAAGCCCTGCTCAATTCCTCTCATCATCACTAGCAGTGTATAGCAAAGGAGGAATGAATGGGGGATTACAGACCACAGTTGCAACTACATGGTAGGAAAATAATCATTTCAGTTATTATGCTTACTACCATGTGTAACTTTCAGGTATTTATGTGAGTATTTACTAAAATATGTATGTTGCCTTTAGTTGTACTTTAAGTGGATTTTGTATGTAAGTCGGAACAGGTACATTTTTTTAAGTGTAGCTCTAGCCAAAAAAAATATTTTTAAGCTTTTTGGATAGTATAGGGAAGGGTTAACATCCCTGTAATGTTTGTTTTGCTGTCCATGTCCCTCTTCAGAAGATTTCACTGCACTTTTTGTCAATGCGACAATTGGATTTTGAAAATTTTGGGTTGTTGTGGAACAAGGATTGGTGATAAAGCTTCAGTGGAGACACCTTTTTCCTATGATAACTCTTATAGGAGTGAATTTATATTCCTAGGGGTAGATTTCCTCTCACTTTCTGTTATCTCCCTCCGTTTGTAAGTAGGAGTCATTTGTAAGTCGGATGTTTGTAACTCGGGGACTGCCTGTACTGGAAAAGTGTAACTGGGCAGAGACACACAGGGAGGATCCAGTGGTTGCTCCCTAGTAGAGGCAATGCAATTACAGCGGTGTCACAGTCCTCAAGAAAGATCAAAGTTACTAATAGAAAACAACAGACTACTCACTGAGTGGTCCTATCTTATCCTGAGGGATGGTATACTGTACCACAAAACAATGTTCGCTCATGACTCGTCAGTGACTTGGCAAGTGATAATGTCAAGGGCCTGGGCCCTCTCTGTGGAAGAGAGAATTCACATGAAAGTGGGACACTGGGGTGTACATGAAACATTCGCCTGGTTAAAGAGACAAACCATGTGTGTGGAGTTGTTCTAGTTTCTTGAACAAGTCTGCTGAAACTGTATGGTCTGTTTAGTATTAAAAGGTGCTGAAGCCCCAATTCCATCTTTGACTGAGCACACATCTTCCCACTAGAAATACTGACCATTGACTTCTGGAAGAAGTTGAAAGAGTTCCTGTTCTTCCACCATTATTTCCAAGACCCCAAGGAGAAACTATGGATCCTGGCAATATTACACAGTCCAATGGTCACCAAGCTGATCAATGTTATCACTGTCTAAACCACCACTGACTGATGAGCATCTTGTCCCAGAAAATGGAACCCAGACACAATCTCTGAGGCATTTCCAGAGACTTAAATATGGGGGTTCCCGGTATAATTTTCATAGGATGCATCTGAATGGCCTGCAAACTTACCAGAGACAGAAAATTTAGATGGAGTGGAGTGTAATGGGGTGCCCATTTGCTCACCATGCTCAGATGCAGATGCAAGCTCCTTTAGCTCCTTTTACCACAGCTCCCTGGGTTCCTGGACTTGCCCAGGGAAGATACATTTATGTGCTTTTCTCCCTTGGCACCTGCATTACCAGAACTATCCTGGATTTCACTGTGATGGATGCTGTTAGGATCTAGGAGGATCTGATAGCACTGAAGGGAGGATTTCTACAATAAGAAGCAGCCAGCATGTAATTAGGTGCAGTCTGCTTCCTCCACTGTAGGAGGTGCCCGACCGCAGTGGCTGCACAGCCTGCACTTTGTGGTTTCCTTGTTCCTGGAGGCAGCATTCTGGTTGGCTGGGTTGCATCCAGGTGACATTTGGTGGCCTTCTTGGGTCAGCAGAGTCTTTATAAGTCCCTGGCCTCGCTTGTGGGTAGTGCAGGGACAAGTTACCACTCTGTCAGAGACAGTATTAGCAGCAGGGAAATGTTCCAGACAAGAAGGGCAAGCTTAGGGCTCACAATTTCCTTGGAAATCTTCCCATTTGAGTATGAGATGGCTAAGTAGCATTCTGCCCCTCAAGACAGATGCTGTCAGTTTGGCTGACACCTGCTCCACCACACGCTGATGGCATTTGTCAGTGTTCCCAGTTGGGCCTTTTCCCACCGGGTGTGTTGTTTTTGCCTTTATTACAATACAAGTTCTACTAATTGCACTTGGACTGTGTGTGTTGCAGCACAGCACTGCTGCAGCACTATGCTGTGTCCACATACAAGCAGAATGTAGGACACTTTTTATTAAATATTTTAAACTAAACTTCAGCTTTAAGCATCCAATGGGGTTCAATACTGAGTTGGCCCACCCTTTCCACTGGGGTGCAGTCATGTTGGAACAGGAAGGGGCCATCTCCAAACTGTTGCCACAAAGTGGGGTGCATAAAATTGACCAACATGTCTTGGTATGCTGAACCTTTAAGAGTTCCCTTCATTGGAACTAAGGGGCTAAGCCCAACCCCTGAAGAACAACCCCAC
>BLSH010263859.1:300947-314416 GCA_018402905.1 Glandirana rugosa
CCGTTAACGGTGGGACGGGGGACCGGGTCGGGAGGGGATGGTGACCCACTATTCCGTCAGACCCAGTCCAAAACCTCTTTTGTCCGAGTGATTACCGTGTCCACACGAGACGAGAAAATCATCATAGTCCTAATCTCCAGTCACGGGGTGGGAGGACTTCCCGAGTCAGTCCGACCCAAGTGTGATCAGGCTAAGAGCCTGGTTGTACTTCTCGTGTTCAACGTAATGCAGTGTTTTTGTTACTAAGGGATACTCTCGGCAGAATTGACGAGGCTGTACACTCGGATCAGTGAAGACACTGATACGACTTTGATCCAACTTCAATGCCTTTCAATGGGCTGAAGTAGGATCAAAGTCAGACAAAAGTAGTACAGGAACCTTTTTCAAAGTCGGTCCGACTTTTAAAAACACATGTCGGAGCAGTTAAGACGGCTCTCATAGGGAATCATTGTTTTTGTGACGTAATGCAACTTGTGCTCTTCATGTTGGTCCGAGAATCGGACTAGTGTGAACCCAGCCTGACTGAGCCCTTCAGGAGGGTGGGGCACTGACCTCTAATCCTGATACTACTAAAAGAGCAGAGCACACCTGTGCCATTAGTGAGCCTGTTTTCTCCAAAACCTGACCCAGACTGCCTTATCACCCAGTGGTAGGGGAGGGCTGGGCCAGGGGGCAGGGTGGCAATTGCCCCCCCAGGCCACCCCAACTTACATTCGAAATATGGCCGGCTGACAATATTTTCTTTTTGTGGAGAAAGTAGGGGCCAGGGGAATGGCCGCCAACTAACTGCAAGCAGGGGGGGGGGGCGCCCAGGGCCGGCCCTACCATGGATGATGTCTATTATAGGTGCTGGTCCAGGAGGCGGGACTTGGTATGACAGCGTCCACGCCAGGTAAGCAGGAGATACCCGCTCTTTGTAATCCGGTGGCTCTTCTCTTTCTGCATTGCAGGCTGCATTGGATGGGCACTGATGAGGCTGCAGGGCACTGATGAGGCTGCACTAATGAGCACTGATGAGACTGCTTTGATGGGCACTGATGAGGCTGCACCTCCTTTGTTGCTATTAACATTAAATTATGTTACCACATTGCATCATATTTGTCTTTCTTCATAACATCAATATCTATTATAAAACCAGGTGGGCATGGAGGGTGAGCTGATTCGGTGGTTAAATGGGCCACTTTATTGGACTTGCCCCCCAGGCCTAAGGCTGCCAGCCCTCCCCTGCCCAGTGGCATGGCCTCATGCTACCACAGCATATTCTCATGCCTGCAACGTGCTCTATCTTTATCAGTGAAAAGACCCCATTTCTTTAACCAATTAATAGAAACTATGGGCTTCCGTTCATGGTCAGCTTCATCTCTTCTCTTTAGTAGTGTGTGGGATCACCTTGCTATTAATTAAGGTTAAGTTTATCACCTCTCCTCCCCCCCTGAAACCTGGAAGATAAGTGTTATTTAAATTAAGAAGAATGCGATTATTTTTTAATCTGACGTCACACATTGCACAGCATAGAGCAGTGTAATTTGGGACCTAAGCAGAAGGAAGGAACCTGTCTAAAAATTCTCATAGAGAAACATGCACAGCTGAGGCTGGCAATCACCTTCTGTGTGTTGGAGGGGCCATCTCCATTACTAGACTAAGGGAAGTGACTTGTGCAGAGAGCAGAGGGAAGACAGAGCATACAGAAATCATGCTAGGTGCTTTGGACTGAAACAAATACACACTATAGAGGACTATGCTTTGTTTCTTCAATTCAGAGGTTTACAACCACTTTAATCACTACTACCTCTGCAATAATTACCTTTGTATAAGGCTTGGTAGCAGCATTTAGGATATAGGGACAGAGTGTTGACACCCCATATCAAGAAATGCTTGACTAGAGACCTCCATGGTAAGATTGCCAGGTGCTGTTTAAAGAAATTGTGCAATCAAAATTTTTTTTTAGTTTTAAGTAGGTAGTTATATTTCCTGTTTTATTTGTTTTTCTTACCTTGTAATGTTGTGGCTGCAGATTATCTTGTCCTTAATCGCCAAAAAGACAAGACAGCGTCCGATTCATGTGACTCTGTGACATATCACAAATTTAGAAGTGCTTATGTAATAATAAAAAAAAAATCTTCCAGCTGCATGGTGCGCTTCTTGTGTGTCAGAATTTTTCCCTGCTTGGTCTGTGACAGATTTAATTAAATCGGGGCTCCTCCCAAAAGGGGAAGCTCGTCTGCCCCCCCTCTGCTGCCACATTTGGCACCTTGTGTGGGGGAGGGGGGAGCGGGTACCTGGTTTTGACAAGTACCCACTTCCAGCTCAGTTCAGAGGTTGCCCCCCCCCCTCCCGCAGCCTTCTGGGACACTTCACAGGTCCCAGAAGACTAGCCCATTCACAAAGTGCAGCACCCTTCTTGCATGTACAGTAGGAAACTATAGTTAGAACAGTAGGTTCTAAATCATTTTCTAGCAAAAATACATATTTTTACTTGTAAACAAAAAGTATCAGGAAGGCCTGATGTTAATGTGAATAATGCCTGATGGTGCCCCTTGGATGTTGCACCTCTCTGTGTAGTCAGGCTGTGAAAAACTCTCACACCCGTGGTATCGCCATACTCAGGACGAGTAGTAGAATGTGTTTTGGGGTGTAGTTGCAAGTATGCTTATGCCTTGTTAGAAATAACCTGTTAATATGACAATTTTGTGAAAAAAAAAAACTCACACATTTTATATAATTTCTTAATTTTCAAAAAAATTGTGGGAAAAATTACAACTTCAAAAAACTTGCCATGCCTTTTATTATATACCTTTGATGGTCTGCTTTCCAAATAGGGGTGATTTGGGGGTTACTTGTATTGTCTCTGCATGTTAGGACCTCAAGAAATGAGATAGGCCGTCAGTAGATCAGGTGTGCTCAGGTGTGATCAATTTTTAATGATTGGCACCAAAGCTAGTAGATTCTATAACTTTCACACAAACCAAATATTATACACTTATTTGGGTTAATTTTTACCAAAGAAATATAGAAGTATAAATGTTATAATACAGTAACAGAAAGAAAAGATACACACAAAACCAGTGTGAAGCTCAGCGCTAAAACCAAAGAACAGCAGAGTAGTGTATAAAAGCCTATAGGTATTGTTAATTATCGGCAGTGGGAGAGGGGCCCCCCAACCCTCCCGCCGCGTTGTAGTCGTCTTAGCCGCTTACCTGATCCATCGGTAGTGGCGGAGACGATCCGATCCTCTGCCCTGAGAGGAAGGAAGTTGAGTGAGGGAATGATGGCCCCCACTCGACTCCATACCATTGGATGACGGAAGCAACTTCAAACGTCACTCACGCCCAATGGTCTTAAAGGGGAATTTATTTTTTTTTAATTGCTTTTAGGTGTAAATGTGAGATCTGAGGTCTTTTTGACCCTTGATCTCACATTAAAGAGGTCCTGTCCTGCTTATTTCTATTACAAAGGATGTTCACATTCCATGTAATAGGAATAAAAGTGATCATTTTTTTTAAAGAGTGTAAAACTAAAAATAAAAAGTAAAATAAATAAGAAAAAAAAAATGAAAGCGCCCCATCCCTCCGAGCTTGCGTGCAGATCGAACGCATACACAAGTTGCGCCCACATATGTAAACGGTGTATCGTCATGATTGTTAGAGCGAGAGCAATAATTCTAGCACTAGACCTACTCTGTAACTTAAAACAGGTAACCTGTAGAAATTTTTACATGTCACTTATGGAGATTTTTAAGTACCAACGTTTGTCGTCATTCCACGAGCGGGTGCAATTTTGAAGCATGACATGTTGGGCGTCAATTTATTCGGTGTAATATTATCTTTCACAATACAGATAGAAATTGGGCTAACTTTACTGTTTTCTTATTTTTTAATTAAAAAAAGTATATTTTTTCCAAAAACAATTGCATTTGTAAGAACGCTGTGCAAATGCGGTGTGGCATAAAGTATTTTATTTTCTAGGGTTTTTAAAAAAATATATATATAATATTTGGGGGTTCTAGGTGATTTTCTAGCAAAAAAAATTAAAACGATCTTAACTTGTAAACAACAAGTTTGAAAAAATAGGCCCAGCCCTTAAGGCCCCTTTCACACTGCGGCGATTTGAAAGTCACGTGATTTTGACCCCATTTTGCAGGCGCAATTTTGACCCGATTTCAGGGAATGCCTGTGTAAACTTGTGGTCTAACTCGCATCAAAGTTGGACCAAAGTAGTGCAGGGACTACTTTGAAGTCGGTACGACTTGAAGTAGCACAAATATATATGCTTATCATTGGTAATCATGGGGTACGACTTGTCATGCGACTCTGATGTCCAAAGTCACAGGAAAAGTCGAAAAGGGGCCTCAGTGGTTAATGATTGGGTTTCAACCATTCACTCATTGGGGATCAATCACTGAAGATGTTTTACTTGTACCTTTTTGAGAACATATTTAGTATTTATATATATTTAAGTATTTATTTGTCAAAAAAATCAACAGTATACAGCATATTGTTATAGGAAATGAATCTTTTTCGGACCTCTTATTTGGGGGTCATTGTGAGCATTACATAACGCACGCCTGCTTGTCTCTTGTGTAAGAAGATATGCATTTTTACCTCCAGGGGGCAGTGTGAACTAATTGCAGCCATATGTGGGTGGATATCATCAAAATTCACAGTCTGCTTTGCGACAAGGACAGGCAAGCGTGCAGCTGCTACAAGTTCTCAGGACTTTGGACTGCTGAGGTAATATTAAAATAACCGCCACATACTTTTTTGTATATAGGAAGCGTTTGGCTTCTTAGATTAGATATTACGTCTAAATGCAGTTTTGCTGTTTATCCACAAATGTTAAATATTTACTTAAAAGTTATCTAAATGAGGCAGGTTTTAATCATATGATACCAAACCAAAGGTCAAGCCGTATATTGGCCGATGCATTTTTCGAACAATTGGCACCGGTGTATTATTAACGCCTTATATTCACATACCTGCGGAAACTGTTTAATGATTGCATTTAGGCCCAGCATACACCTTACAATCTATATTGCAATCTCCTGATCTACCAACAGGTATGTAGTGCAAGGGCCTGTCTGATTGGATACAGATTGATTGGATAGCTTAGGTAGTCCCTTTGTTTTGGTAAATCTAAAGTTGATTGTAACGTGTATGGTGAGCCTTAGATATTTTTTTGTTTTTATATAGCCTATATATTTTATATTGCCTTTGTGTATGTTTAGCCAACTGTTAGATTTTATAAAAGCTTTGGGTCTTCAGAATAAAGTCCATACAGGAGGTTTACTTATTGGCAAATGTGTTATTGGCAGCCCATTGAAAATAATAACATCAGCCAAGACACTCATCTCAAGCTATTAAGTGATTGAAAGTGTGTAACCAAGTGCACATGTTTTAGAAACTGTCTGCAGTTATCATGGGTGTGGTGCGTTGTTCTGTAAACTGCCGTATAACGAATGTGATAAGACCATCTTTGATGCTGTTCCGTTCTGATCTCTTTTAAAAACTACAGGAAGGTTTTTCTCTCTTTATTAACATTAACATGAACATGGAAATGGCATTTTAAAGCGGTAATAAAGCCTTCTCCTAAACATTAATGAATACATGTAGCCACATATCTTTGTACACCATGGCCTCCTGTCCTCTGTTTTATTATTCGGGATTTTTATAGTGCCAACAATTTGCACAGCGCTTTACAATCTAAAGGGAGACCGTATACAGACAATTACAATGCAATAAAATACAAGGTCAGGGTGGATTTGATTTAAATCACTAATAAAAAGGCTTGAATTAAATCATAATACTTAAAGAGCAGCTGTCATCTCTGTCCCGCAGCGGCTCCTCCTCTGACCTGCTGTTGACTCACCGACAGCCCCATTCACTTTAATGGGAGGGCTGGTGATGCAGCAGTGACGCAACAAGGTGAGGGACGTGGTGGCAGCAGGTGAGTGGATGCCCACTAACAGGCGCTGCCATGATGGATCTGAAATGACAGGTGCTCTTTAAATGTAAGGACTTATTCTTGCTTGTAGTTAGAATCGTGAATATTTGCAAACAAAATTAAGGTTTGCTATTTAGAATGATAAGCTGTTAGGTTAGTAAAACAGTAATATCAGAACCGATTCAATCATACAGTTTGTAGTGTACATAGATTGGCAAAACAATGGGATAAAGGAATATTCCTCAACTTTGTTTTATCTCATGCTTACTGTGAAATTGTGTGAATGCATCAATGCAGTGCATGTTATCTCAGCTTGCAGAGCTTGGATTAATTGAATGAGTTTACCAAAAATGTAAATATTGCAGAACATACAGCCTCATGCTACATAACTAAGCTCCATTTCCTGCTGAATAATTGACATTATTAATGTATCGTAACTACTTCACCCCTGGAAGGATTTCCCATGTTAGGACCAGAGCACTTTTTGCGATTTTGCACTGCGTCACTTTAACTGACAATTGCGCAGTCGTGCGACATTGCACCCAAACAAAATTTGTGTCCTTTTTTCCCCACAAATAGAGCTTTCTTTTGGTGGTATTTGATCACCTCTGCGTCATTTCTGATCACTGCTATAAACAAAAAAAGAGCAACAATTTTGCAAAAAAAAAACTATTTTTCTTACTTTTTGCTAAAATAGAAATCCAAAAAAAAATATATAAAAAAACGAATTTATTCATCGGTTTTGGCCGATTTATATTCTTCCACATATTTTTGGTAAAAAAAAATTGCAATCTGCCTTTATTGATTGGTTTGCGCAAAAGTTGCCACGTTTACAAACCATGAGAATTAATTTCTTGCTTTTTTTACAATTTTTTTTTTGGCAATGGCAGCGATCTGCAATTTTTATCGGGACTTTTATATTGGGGCGGACATATCGGACATTTTTGACACTTTTTTTGGGACCAAAAGGTGCAACATGCTTGTGGTGCCATTATTTCTTAATGGCTCCTCAAGCACTGTGCGATTTTGCCATGTTTGTCATGTGACAAAACATGCAGAAATCTCGTCAAAATGCGCGCTGAAAAAACATGCAACGATCCACGCACAAAATGGCGCAGTAGCTTCTTTGGCATGTTTGTTGCACACAAGGAATGCCATTAAAGTGAATGGGCTGCCTGATGCATGATTTGTGGAAATGCACAAAACACACAAAATAAAAATGCAAGCGGGAACACAAGTTTCTGCTACGCGAAATGTGAATGGGGCCTTAGTGTCTTTTCCTCACACAGAACCTGCCCTGTAGAAGATACAGAGGCACAGCTGATGAGAACCTTGGAGAGCCAACTTCAAGTAACTAATATGTTTTTCAGTGCTAAACATGTTAGCTACTACAATATAAAATACAGGTGCAGCGCTACAGTCTGAGGCCCCAGACGACGTCAGCGATGACGAAACGCATCGGGTGGAGCTAGTCAGCTTGACGCCATCGCGTTCTGGAACGGGACCGCCATTTTCATGGTTGGAAACAGACCGCAACTTGTTTCATCACTCGTGATTTCAGCATACATGTGAGTGTATTTCTTTTTTAATAAAATTGTTGCCGAACATACTACACTATCAAGTGTTCTGTTCTCTATGTGTGGTGATGAGCGGATTAGATGCGGAGGAAGTGACAATCTTGTGATCTGTTTGGGGATCGATGGGACGGTATTCCTGACTCTGTAGCAAGACCTCTTCCCTCAAGACATTCTATACACAAGCGTGTGAGACCTCCGTCATAGGGGTCATATCTGGAGGGTAAGAGGCTGTCTGTGTGGGTGTCGGTGGAGGCTTTCTATGAAGATCACCCTTCCTTGTCCGCGTATCTATTTCACACCAGTTTGATTGATACTTAGAGACACTTTTTTAAATTCTTCAATAATATTGACTGTAACGCTGCACCTGTATTTTATATTGTATGTGAGGTTTTGGTTCTTCTGACCTTTTGTGCCAGCAGCTTTCTTTATGTGTTTGAGCGCAGCAGCTACATATCTTAATGTTAGCTACTACAGCTTACCTGTGTAACTTATACCATAGGGAAACATTTTGTTCTATCTGTTTAGTCACTGATCATACACTAAGGCTCCATGCACACTGGACGCTATGTGGGCTCTCTCAGCGTCGGGCAGGAGACGCTGCTTACAAAACGTTCTTTTGCAGCATTTTTTAAGCAGCGTTTATCTGCGTCGGCGTTTTTGGGCATTTTTTTTTCTTCATTGGCTTCCATTGACTGCAAAAAATGCAGCGTTTATCGGCGTTTAGCGGCGTCCAACGTTTTTTGTGGTCAAAAGAACGACTTTTGAACTCCAATTCAGGGCGTTCACATAACAGCCCAAAAACGCCACTGCTGATAAACGACAATTAACGTCCATGTGTGCATGGACACATAGGATAACGTAAAGTGGCGTTTTTGGGCTGTTAAAAAAACCGCCCAAACGCCCAAAAACGGTCGTTTATCAGATACAGCGTGCATGGAGCCTTAGGCTGGGTTCTCACTGATGCGTTTTTCTCCGCATCCAATTCACATGACAGGAGCCGGTTCACACAGCTCCGGGGCAGCCGTGGAACATACTGGAAAAGGGTCCTGTGTGTCTTTGGTTCAGTTTCAGGTCTGAATTCAGACAAAAATTCAGACCTGATTCACTCCTGAAATGGAGAACAAGGATGCCCAGACCCTTTGTTGCGAGCCATGGCCGCAGGTAGTGTGAACCCTGCCTTAGGCCCTTTTCACACGAGGGGCAGACACAAGTCAATTTACATCTGAATGCCCAAAGAGGAGAATTGTGGGTCTGATCAGGTTTGCCTGAAAAATGGACAGGCCGACCCGACCAGGCCCTCCATTCTCCTCTATGGGCAGACAGATGTAAATGTACTTGTGTCTGTTTACACCTGACTACATCCGATCCAGCAAAAACAAACGTAGGGCGAATGAGATTAGAGGGTAATCGGGTGTAAATGGACAACCTGTCCATTTACATCAGACTGCCCATAGAGCAGAGCTTATTCAGAGCGGACACAGACCTGTCACACCGACGCACACACAGATCTGTGAATAAATGGTCCACAAGTCTCACCTGCTACTGTGGCAGAGGAACTTGTAGTTATTAGTGGAACACAAGTGCAGTGATTCACGCACTCGTAGTCCATTGAGCCTTCTTCCAGCTCTTTAACTGGAAGTCCTACCTTGGTACTATCATAGGAGCTGGAGAAAGAGCCTTCAGGAGCCTAAACAATCCACTGATCATGGTTGCAATGCTTTGCAAAAAAAAAAATGAAATGCATTTTTTTTTTTTGTTATTATTATTTTTTTACAGGGTGGAGATGGAGTAAGGGCTCATGCACACTGTAGCTGATAAACGACAGTTTTTGGTGGTTTGGGCGTTTTTTTTAACAGCCCAAAATGCCCCTTAATGTTATCCCATGTGTCCATGCACACATGGACATTTATTGTCGTTTAACAGCAGTGGCGTTTTTGGGCTGTTATCTGAATGCCCTGATTTGGTGTTCAAGAGTCGTTCTTCTGACCACAAAAAACGATGGACGCCGATAAACGCCGGTAAAGAGCCATTTATCGGCCTCTGGCGTTTTTTGTAGTCAATGGAAGCTAACGAAGTAAAAAAAAAACTCTCAAAACCGCAGACGCCAATAAACGCTGCTTGCAAAACACTGCAAAATAACGTTTTCTAAGCAGCGACTCTTGCCCAATGCCCAGAGAGCGTCCAGTGTGCATGGAGCCTTAGCCTTTAGTAATCAGCCCTGCTGCTGAGAAATTAAACTGTCCTCATTAGTTTCACTTTGATTTCAGTATACTGCTAACAAGAAGTTAAAGTGGTTGTAAACCCTCACATATGCCCAGTGAAGTGACTGCCCTCACAGAGATGAAAACATCTTCCTACATAAGTTGTACCTGTTTATCTGCAATATTCTCTTATCTACACCTGTTCAGAGTCCAGAATTTTAAAGCTTGTCTGAGTGTTCTGAAAGCAGGGGTGGAGAGCTGAGGAGAGCCTTGTACAGTGTTTATTGAAATGCAGTGTTTCATACACTTTAAATCAATATGGCAGAAAACTATAGTGAGTCAAGAACCTAATACTCCCATATCATTTAAAATGGATAGGCCCTCACATAGTTTGTTATGAAATGGTAACTAATCAGAAGAAATGTGTTTGTAAATGGCTGAACTTCTATACAATTGTGTTCTTTTCTTGGTGACAGAGGTACTTTGAGAACACTAAGGCTCTATATACATAGACTCGGGTATAATATATGCACCGTTCATTTGGTTTTTCTGCATGACTTGGGATCATTCAGGGGCTTTGACAAATAGAATGTTTGCAGCCATAGATGACTTGTAGTAAACCTTTGAACATGTGACCTCTGCTCAATGCTACATTGTGCCGAAAGGTCCTGTGGGGATTTCACACTTCCTGTGCAGACTCAGTACACAGAGATACAAAGACCCCTTCAGTGCTGCAGCAGCAATGGTAAGGTATAAAACAAGCATTGTATTGTAAGGTTTCTCCATAAGGTTAGCCTGGTTGTAGTTTTATAAATGTCCCATTGGGGTTAATTTGCTAAAACTGGAGAGTGCAAAATCTGGTGCAGCTCTGCTTAGAAAACAATCGGCTTCTATTTTTTTTTTTTGTCAAAGCAAACAAGCTGAAGTTAGAAGCTGAATGGCTACCATGCAGAGCTGCACCAAATTTTTCACTCTCCAGTTTTAGCAATGGAGGCTGGTTGGGCTTTTTTTGGGGGGGCAGCATACACCCCCCCCCCCCGGCAGCGCTACTACCAACCCCACCCCGCTGTCTGCTAGTTAGTTTGGCACTTACCCCATCTAAGCGGAGGGCTGCCAGCAGTGGCTCCTGTGTCCTCGAACACGGTGGACCCCATCTAGGTGGTGGGCAGCAGCTCCAGTGTCCTGTCCGCCAGCACGGCGGCTTCCTCCGTGCCAGCCGTCGTGGGCTTCCTCTCACTTCCTCCTAGGCGTTCAATAGGATCGCCTGATGTTTTGGTCAATCGGGAAACTGGTCTCACGACCCGCTTCCTGATTGGCGGGGAGGAGATTTAGCGTGAAAATAGCGAATAGTCATTCACTATCGTCACACAAGTGGATGGGATCGGGGCTCCTCCCGTGAGCTTCCTTTTTTAGCCATGTCATTGCACTTGCCAGATTATTTTGCACTACTCCTGCAAATATCTTGCTCTTTCACTACTGTTGTCAAAAAAAATAAAAAAATTAAAGTAACAAATTAAAACAAAAATGTAAAGACCTCTGCCCCCACGTATATAAGCATACAAATGTAAATGCATAGGTCAGACATGACTACATATGAGAACGACATTTGCGAAGTTACATATTGCCGCACTTGGAGTGAGCAATAATTCTAGGGTCATCACTCACAGTTAACTCTAAATTGATGACTCGTAAAGGCTTTAAAGTGTTGCCTATGGACAATTTTGGGTACTAAAGTTTTTTTTCGCCATTTCACTGGCTTGTGCATGTTGGATATCTATTTACTTAATGCAACTTCATCAAATAATTTGTAAAATATTGTGTTTGTGTGGCATAATATGAACTTTTAATTTTTTCTAAAAAATATGTGTTTGATAAATGATTAAAAAAAATACTGTAATATTTTGTATTGCTTTGGCAAGACTGCGTATCTTACATTCCTACTAGGAACTAGCAAAAAAATATATATATTTCTGGGAATTATTGTTGTGCTTCTATATCCTTGAAGTAGTGTTGACATGAGTAGGAATACAGTATTTCCCCCGCATTAAATGAAAGCTTGTTCTTCTTTGCCAGGAACACAAAGATAATTCCTACAGCAGCCTATTGTTATGTTATCTACTTGGAAGTTGATATGCCTTCCTGCTTAGCTTGAGTCATGACAAATCATAAGTTAAGCTGGCCATACTTGGATCGAAATTCTGCTGGATCAGCAGAGACTGGCTGAATTTCGATCCATGTATGAGCACCCTGGTTGCACACAAGTCAATCTATCTTTTCCTCATTTCACATCAATCAATGCAGATCAAGAAATCTCTGCCAGGAAAAAAATGAAAAAAGTATATGCTGAGCATAGGAGCTACCGCTACTTGACTACTCCACATGCCTAATGCTGGATATACACGTTCTTTTTTTTAACTGCAGATTGAGAAATCTCCTTCTGCAGTGCTGCAGGCACTGACATATGTATTCTGACAGCAGCACCCTGCTGTTGTCAGAATACACAGATCAGTGCTGCAGCTGATTGGCATTACTGCAAAGCAAACAGCAACAGTTAACAATAACTCAAAGTAATAATATAACATTATCACAAAAAATAACTTTTACTTTTTTAACTTTATTTGTAACTTAACTTTTCAGAACCATAACTGTTCCAACCTTTGATTTTAGGGTCTCTCAAAATGTGATGGACAGTTTTCTGACTATCTAACATCTTTAGAGACCATTCTTGTGCAGAGTTATGTTCTGGAAGCAGTCCTTGAGGCAGAGGCCAGGTTGGCCAGGACAGGAGGGTAAAAAAAAAAAAAAATGAGTGTCACACCTTATTCTGCATTTACCACAGACACAACATCCTTTTTGGGATAACCTTTGTGTTGGGGTACCTTGGAGGATATCTGGAAAATGTGTCTCATGCAGCAGGTTGACTGCATCTGGATTTGGGCTTTTGGGCCACAGCACCCTCTCAATACAAAAGGGCTGTGATCATCGCTTCCTGAAATTTTAGGAAGGATCCAGTTCTTCCAGTAGCTTTGTAAATTACAATAGCATTATATACAGGCAATTGAAATAAATACACTTTTTTTTGTAGCAGTGTCTAACTCTGCAGGAGCCTAAATATGACTTTATCATTTAGTCTTTGAAGTTTATGCCTTCCATATGTAGTTTCAGGGCTTTTTTTTGCTGCCGGAATGCAGTTTCGCCACCTCAGGCAGCCCTCTCCTCTGCAGCCTGTCACATAACACAGAAGCCAGAAGAGGACGTTTTCTATACCATTCACTTCCTCCACTGGCTTCTGTATGCTAGCACTGGCATCCAGGGAATGTGCTTCACAGCTGACTGATCAATGCCCTCGGACCATGCCCCGATGCCGCAACTTTCGGGATTCCAAAAGCAGTTATACCCGCCTGCTGCCTCGCTGAAACTCCTCCTCGGTTCTGTGCTACACTGATCTGACAGGTGTAACTGCATGAAAGAGACTGCACAGTAGGCTGAGGGGAAAAAGAGTTGAACTGTGGACAAGAGAAGAGAAGGTAACCTATGGGTGACTGTGGACGAGAAAAGATAAGGTAACCTATCGGTGGGGGGGGTGAGCTGTGCAGAGAGTGATCTGTGTGTGTGTGTGGGGGTTTCAACGCCGTAGCCCCGTACCAGGCTCCCGTAACTAGTCAGTCGACACTTCGTGTAAGGGACCTACGGTCACGATCGTATGTCTTCGGTCACCTCCTTCACTTACCATATCTTTTGCAGGAGAAGA